>VDFB02045327.1:149428-185725 GCA_007258455.2 Sequoia sempervirens | reverse complement strand
AAAACACATACTTTCTCTCCCCCTTTTTGCCTCAATGACAAAGACTAAAAGAAGAGAATGTGAGATGCCAATAAACAACTGAAAAGCCAACCAACTATCCAATCATCTAAAAAGAGAAAATCAAGAATCAAAGACTATCAACATATCAATACTTTAGTCATAACCAAATAACTCTATGTCATATGTCTCCTTGTGTTAATCACATGATCAAACACAACATTTTTGCATCCACAAAAATCAAAGAACTTGTCTGCATCAAATACCAATTGTATAAACAATGTTACTAGCATGAATAACCATGTACCAAAGCATAAACTATGACAACATCAAAGGTATTATGAGCTTCTCCCCCTAATTGAGATAACAAAGCAAACAAGATTCTCATTGGAAATCTCTTTCAAGAACAATACTGTCATAAACATGATACTATCACAATGTCACAAGCATTTACACAAGCATAAAAAGAAATCTCAACATACTCTTACCGATTAGCCTTGCTCCCCCTTTGTCACTTACTTAGCATGGAAATACCATAAATTTGACTCACTGCCAAAATTTCCTTAGTACTGCCTTATAAACAACTGAAAGCCAACACTTTGGGATTCTATATGTTCACCATTGTTGATAATTGCCTTATAACCCTTCCTAATTGAATATCCACCTATTTTTTATGGATCCCATATTATTCTATTTGGAGTAGCTAACTTAAACACAATCCTATCTTTTAAAATATTTTCCAAACTCCTTTTTTGATTAGCAAGAATTGGAAAATTTGAAAAATCTTTCCATATAACTTTTCCTATTAATACATCTCCATTTTGAAAATAGTCCTTCACTTTTGTGCCCCAACTTAATGCTAGAATATCCTCTACTATTTGAAAATCTTGAAATGTGTTTAAAGGTGGATGCCCATTCCAAGAATCCTTCCAAAATAAGGCTTATTATCCATTGTGGATCTCCTAGGTTTGTATGAAATGATCACTTTTCTACATGCTATTAGAAAATTCCACATTGCTGATCTTATTCGAGGATTTGATAAAGTGAATATATCCTGGATAGAGATACATTGTCCAGACATTTCACCTGCATGATTTTACACCATTTTGACTGTGGTTTTGAGCCAAACTAATTTGGCACCTCGAGACAAATTTCTTATTGACATATTGTGAATCCCTGCCCCCCCTTTAAGATTTTTTGCACAAATCTTCTCTAATGATATTAGTGGGATTTTCTTTTTGTTATCAATATTACCTTTCCATAATAAATTTTTTATTAAATTTTCAATTTCAGCTTGTGACCCATTCACATAAATATTCTATGCAACACTCATCAATACCATTTCCTCTTTGAAAGGAACTCATGACCTACAATCATAGACGATCTGTAGATTGAAAGCACCTAGCAAACAAAATTAAAACACCTAACAAACAAAGATTCATGCAAGTGGGGAAGGGGGTTGATTTCTTTCAGCTGTGAGTAGATAGGTTGACTCCAAATGACATTCTAGTATGCTTTTAGAAACACTTGTCCATCTTCCTAAAATTATAAACTCGTATCAATAGAAACAAATTAAATGTGATTGATTGGATCACCTTTGGCATGAACAAATCTCCAGTCCATGCTTTGATACCATATGAGAATTTAGGAGATCATGGAGATAAAATGACAAGCACAATGAACAATGCATATATTATATTTAGTCAACCCAAATTATAATGAGTACAAAGCATTGCATATATAGGAAAGGATGAGGCAATCTACCTCATAGGTAGATTAAAAGTTTCCCATAATGTGGCACAAACGAGTAGACAAGTGTCCTATAGGTGTCAACCTTAGGAACACTTGGAGTGTGCAAACCAACAACCTCTATGACCAAGTCACCTTGTGTGCCAAGTGTTGAGTGACATTTGAGGTGATATGGAAATGCTTTCAGTCTCAAAAAGGTAGCACATGAGGCTTACCAAATAACTTGGTAACCTCTAAAAGCTTAAACGTTGTACATTTGATTAGAGAAGTTGTTGTCTAACCTCATCAACCTAAGTACACTTAAGTATAGTGAATAGATTAATTATTCACACTAACAACTCCCAAAAATCACTTGCAAGCAATTATCCTATCACAAAAAGGAGATCTAAGCAAGATGATGTGCTCAACAATATGAGAAATTGTACATTGATGCAATTACCTGAATGAATGATTACAATGAAAGGTGAATGATTATAGAAGAAAAAAATCAAACCCTAGATGAGGGTTTGATTAGATTGAGACAAGTTTCATCATCTAATGTAATGAGACATGTGCTAAATATAGCTCAATATAATATAAACAAACAACTTAGAAGTTTAGCTTAAATAGTTAAAGTAAAAAATACTTATGTGATAATTAATTATTAGGTGATGGCCTATTTAATCCAATATGTATGACATGTGGGTAGAAATATATTGTAGCATATGTAGTGAATATACATTGTATGAGATATACATGAACCAAATCTGTTATATTCAAATAGGATATATATGTAGTGAATATGTGTGACATAGATAATATACATAATAAATATAAATCAATGAATATATATTATAACCTATGGCTTGTGTATATCTCCTCGACATTCTATGTATATACTATAATATTTATGAGTATACTACATATTTTTATGTATACATGCATGATTTGATGTTTATACCTCTTGAGCAGATTATGTATACCTCATAACTCCTATATATGCACTATAAATCTATACATATATGCTTACTTGTAAAGTAAAAATGTGTATACGTCAAAAACCTAGACCAAATAGTATAACCATATAAATTTTTCGTACTAATAATTTAGAGGCCATATTTTTTTGTCAAGTTTCATAGTGAGAATAACATAGAAAATTATATGTCAAAATTCATCTCTCAACCTCCCTAGATAGAATGGTGATGTCCTATTCATGATACAAGGATCGTATAGAAATTTGACCCATAGGACTACCTCAAAAAAGAATGCACTTGCAAGATTATACTCATGAAAATTCACATAGGGTATTAGTTTGATATCCACATTATGTTATGTTATGTTGGGGAATTGATCAAACACATTCCAAACTAAAAAAACCTTCACATTTTTCTTAATATGAGGGTTGCATGTGTAGAATTTGAGCATTTAATTAGATTTATTTTGATGATTTTTTCTTCTTTTTGCATATATTATATGTTTGTGAACCTAATGTGAACTTATATGGATGATAGGAATAAAAGTAATTCTATATAGGAAGGTTGATTATGCTAAGTGATTCATAGTTATGAGGGGTGAATTTATATGATGAAATAGGGGTCATATCATTTTATACACATAATGGATCCTTTAGATTGACTTATCTCGGGGCTAAAATTAACTTATATAAGACTATACTATGGTCATGAACCAAAAAATGGAAACAATATTATGAGATTTGGGAATGTTCTATGTAGGGATATATTTTTTTCAAATGTAAATGTGAAGAAGTTTGTAGAAGTACTAAATTAATCAAAATCATGTAAAAAAAAGTAATTAGGTTATCAAATAAAATTGAAATTTTCAGCCTTACTCTATATTTTTTATTATGGAAAGTTCTTTTGACCAAAGCTATAAACTAGAGAGGTTTTGAAAGGGCCCAAAAACCTTATACATCAAAAAAGGCTACAAAAATACAAAATAAGGAGCCAAAAAGAAACAATCCTTAAGACAAGAAATACACCAACAAACTAAAAGCAACACTACATCAAAGTGATAACCATCACAAATAAAAATAGACACAACAATTATAGTCAAGGAAGTTTGAAACCAAACTTATCCAAAGAGTTCTAAAGCAAAGTATGGCTTGATTAGGTCATCCAATAATCATTTAAAGAACCAATCTCAATCAAAGGACAATAATATAATTTGCTTCTATCCTTAGAGGGGATCCCCTCAATTCCCCAACAAAATCCACAACAAGTAGGTCCAAATCCTTACCAAATTTAATGAAGAATAAAGAACCAAAGAGAACACAACAATAGGCTTTTATTTCTCATTAGGGAATACCCTTTAGTTTTTCATGTTGGGTTTGTAACTGTAGAGCCCAAATCATTTCCTTCAAAACTAGCCTTTGAGTTCCTATCATTAAAAGAAAGAAATATCATTTTGAACTAAATATGGATATTATCCTTAATAATATTTGGTAACATCTTATCAATATCAACACAAACACAAAATATATAAAAACCAAAAATTTCATGGCTTTTTGTGACCTTTCAACAACTAAAACAAAACCAAGAGAATTAGCAATACCTCTTATGATCTCTTCATGCCAATATTCCAAAAGGATCCCTAGGTGCCTCACTTAAATAGAGACCCAATTAGATTTTTCCTTGGATGCATCAAAATCTAGTAGTCCATCTTTTCAAGTCAAGGATAGATTTTCCAAAGAACCAAGGTCCACCTTGCAGGGTATAGTTTCTCTCCTCAAGGGATTAGAAGGAGAAAAGGAAGATATCGTTAAACATTGAAGCCACTCAAAACTAACCAAAAGAACACCATATTTTTTAAGACTATCTATGAACATCATCAATATTTGGACCCAATCTTGAGAACCTCCCTATGAGAGCATTCCCCATACAAGCAAAGGCTTTGTCTAACAGGGCATTAGAAATCCTCAATGAGAACTATGTAAAAGTACTGCTAGGCACCAATCAAATAGCAAGAGTCATAGTTGGTGTGGAAAAACCATTGAACATAGGTTTAGAAAAAGGATTGGAAAAACCCTCCACCAATGCCACTCCAAAACTAGAATATTGATACAACAAAAGGATTGAAGGGGGACCAAAGGACCCAACAATAACACAAGGTACCTCAATAGAGGCATTTCCCCCTCAAGCAACAAACTACATGAATCCCACAGGTAGAAGAGCCCCATTGGATGTAGGGCCCTTAACAATCATAACCACTTCATTTATAAATCCATATTGGATAAGATCCTTGAATGAAAGGGTAGGCACCTAGGAGAGAAAACCTTTTTTTGGCCCAACTCAAAGAAACCCTTTAAATACAATATCCATAAGTGCATGATATGCAAGGGTAAAAGCACAAACCTATGTCACACTTTTAGACAACTAAATAGTTCTGAGGGAAAGGGTTTCGACCTAAATAGTTTCGGTTGAAACAGTTTCACCCAAAACCACATGGCCTATATGTGGCACATAGATTTTCGAGGGAAACCCTTTTTCCCAAAACTCAAATATTTGAATTCTCCACTTCATCAATTTGAAATGTGACTCATTTTTGTGTAAGGTTTCGATAGAAAGGGTTTCGATTGAAACCCTTTCTATTGAAATTGTCCATGTGGCATCCTAGTTGGTAGCAAACTTAGCTTTTTTCAAAATTTTCCAAAAATTTCAACTTCAATTGAAAATTTCTTTAGTCAAAATGATTTAAAAAAAAAACCCTTTTGTAGAGATCAGAGTGGTGAATTTTTGTGATATTTGGATTAGTTTTAATATATTTTATTTTTAAAAATGATGCTAGTAGGTTGTTAAAGTTAAAAAAGAGGCTGATTAGAAATTAAAAAAATAGTAAAACATATTAAAAAAATAAAAATATATATGGTGCACTAGAGGAGAGAATCTTCTTCAAATGGGTATAATTTGTTTCTTGAAAATAATAACAAAGTAGACAATAGTTGATGTCAAATGAAAACTATCAAATTCTAGTAAGTTTGACTTTAAAACATTATTACGAGAAAAATATGAAAATGATAAAAAAAAGTAGACAATAGTTGATGTCAAATGAAAACTATCAAATTCTGGTAAGTTTGACTTTAAAATGTTATTATGAGAAAAATATACATCAAAATTTCAAAAAAAAAAATCCATGCACTAGATATTGAAGTTACCTATTTGAAGACAAAAAATGAAGCTTTTTTCTATTTGTTTCTTGACATCAATTGAATTTCCTAAAAAATTTACCATTTCAAAATCTACACTTAAATTGATAAAAAAATAATCAAAACAATTTAATCTTTTTTTGAAAAAATATAGGAATAGACTTCATCAAGAGTTCAACATTTCATTAGTTTACATCATTTTGAAATTCACAACATAAAGACCACTTTTATGTGGTCAAGGTTGAGAAATTTTTTGGTATTGAACAATTCCTTTATAAAGTGTGACATAGGTTTTTACTTTTACCTGCAAACAAAGAGAAAGTAGGGAAAAGTTCCTTCAATCTAACCTAAAGGGAAAAAAATCCTATTAGCCCTCATTTCCTTCATCATCATTGTCATCTTCAACATCACTAGATATTTTGAACTATTCTCACTCATAGAAGATTCAAAACCCTAGCACCCACTCCCACTCATGCTTGCCATTGTAAATACATTATACAATAACTAAGAGGCTTTAAATTTTATGATCTATATTATTTCTATAAGAAAATATTTTGGTTCTCTCTTATTATTTTACCAGGATCAACCCCTTATTGAGACTCCTTTGGCTCCTTCTTTGAAAATCTTTCACAAAGGTATTGAGATCCTTTTTGACCTCTTTTCTAAGACTACTACAAATTTTCTTTTTTGAATAGGGGCCAAATCAAAGTACATTCTTTTTAATCAAGATTTTTAGTCATTATAGATCATTATTGATCATGTTCCTCATATGATTTATAAAATCAGGTGAGAAGTCTTAAATGTTGGTTAAAATTTTAGAAATGGTATCCAAATATCCTATTTTAAAATTACAAACCATGCAATGGATATTCTTGGCTTTCACAAAATTTTCAAATGGTTTCAAATATTATTTAAAGATAATTCTATTAGTCTTCTCTATACACCTGGCAATATGGGTTTCAAACTATTTTGTTCGCAATCCTTAAGTCAAATTTTTCCCACTTTACTTAGTGTCTTCTCTATCAATTTCTCCCTATTAACACTAGGTTAACTTAGTTGGGTGTTTGTTATCCTCACTGTCTATTTTATGGACAATAAGAGGGTCTTAAATACTTTTTCTAGTTTTTTCTCAAAGCTTAGGCTACTTGGAATTGGCTTCATAATTTTTTTAGGTCTTTTATGTCTTAACCTTTTTAGAGCATTTTTACATAAAATTTAGCATATTTTCAAGGTGTGAATTCATTTTAGCATTTTGAAATATGAAGAAACTTACTTTACTCTCTAGTTGTTCTATTGATGTATACTTCTCTCATGCTAAGGCTATGATTTGATTTAATATTCTCTTATAGATTTAGGTGTAAGAAAATAGAGTTGTACTTGAAGTGGCCCACCTTCAAATTCTTTCAAATAATTGGAGTAATGCTTTATGTACATTGGCCAAAATTCCACTAACCCCACTCTCCATCAAGGGTCACTCCTCTCATTGTTGACATCAACATAGATGTAGTTAGAATGCCTATGGTAGACATGAGTCTCAATCACAAGTTCCCAACTCCCTCGGAGAAAAGCTAGGGATAGTTTTGCTCATGGTTGATCTCAATTATCCTAACCACTTTCAACCTCTTTTGAATCTTGTGACCAAGATGCCTCTAGATGGTTAAATAATGGAAAAAAAAATCAAATTGCTTTGGTAATTTCTCCTACATGTGACACTCAATCTCTTGCTAAAAAACAAAATGAAGACAATGTGATTACTAGTTAGGAGCTAGTTCCTAATAGCTAGAATATCTCTAATGTCTAGGGAAAGCCAAATGATTGTGATCCTCATTCACCTCCTAGTGTTTTAGCTCTTACACGTAGTCTTTTTTCTTGTTTTTCTAGTTAGACTTATCATTTAAGACTTACCCTTAAACTTTGGAGTAAGATTTTTCCATTATCATTTTTTAAAATATGTATAATACAATTTTTTACACAAAATAGTATAACATTCATTAAAAAAAACCAAATGTTTATAAGAAATTCAATACAGAAAAACTGAATAAAATTACAGCTGGGAAATTTTGATAAGATTACACCATTTTTAAGAAAACTTTTGTCTTTTTTTTAATGTCTTCTGGCTAGAATATTAACCAAACCCAAGCTGATACAGTCGAAGTAGTATTCCCCATACAATCACAACAAAAAAACTCCTAAAGATGGAAAAAATAAATATAAAAAACAATTCCCATATTTTTATTAGAACTACAAATTTTGGTCTAGTTTTAAAAAAAAACAGCTTTTAATATAAGTGTGAACAAATCCTGAGAGCTTTAAATTCACATCCAAATATAAATAGCAAAATTAAATGTGATGACAAGTAGCCGTGCTGATGTGATCAAATGGGTTACATTTCTGTTATACGATTAGATGGAAGGTTGGTTGCCTACACATTAGAGGCAAGTTTTCATTTAATTGGCCAACCTCTTTTAATAAATTTGCAGGAAAAAAGTATTGGCCAAAGCACAGAAATATGAAGAGAAAGGTCAGAAATGAATAAATACAAAGCACTGTATCTTCTTACTTCACATTTCCTTTTATTGGCCATGACAATACCTAAAGTCAGTGGCAGGACGCCTAGAAAAGAAAATGGGATCCAATGACATGAATTCATTAGTTAGAAAGACTATTTGTCCTCAGTAATGATGTATGCTCACAGTGGAAAGATAATATCTACCATACTTCTGCAGCTTTTAAATGGTACAAGTAGGTTATTGATAATGAGTGAATGGACAGTTTAAAAGATGGAAGAGCTTAAATTGACAGATGTATAAATATATTGTAAGGAAGTGGAATATTGAATTATATAAATATTTTTAATTGAAATTATTATATAAAATTTACGATCGTAATCTTGATGTAATAGTTTTTAGGTACAAATTGTATTTCAGATTGTGAAAATAGTATGTATATCTAGAAGTTATTAGATGATAAATATTTTTTAAGCTATTTCTAGGTATTTAGGCCCAATTAGATATCCTCCCCTTGCAAAAGGTCTTCAATCTAGTACAAGAACTTATCTAATACTCAAGTAAAAGAATTTAAGATATATTCTCTCCCTTTTTTACCACCCTCAATTTTCTCACTTTTCTCTCTCCTTGCATCCAAAGTTGGTCAACAAAGCATATTAGTTGTCATCCATGGAAGAGTTGCACATCTATCAAATCTAAAGGTCTTCTCAATCTTCCAAATTGTGGATATTTTTAATTTCCAATTTAGTAAGAGATGTAACTTTTTCTATAATGCTAGCCTCAAATGTCTTTGTTTGGAACAATATATTGTTGCCCTAATTTCCCAATGACTTGTCTACCAAAACATTAAAGTTACATAGGTTCTATTGCATCTTCTAGCTTGGTGAAATAGGTTACCTTTGGATCATGTATGGATTTCATTACTCCTTTCTCATTGGTATGCTTGTCTCTAAAATTGGGATGATGAGATTTTGATAGATTTTCAATGAACATATTAATGTACATTATTTAATTACACTTCCATTTTCTATCGATTATATTTTGATGGTAATTTTAAGAGCTCTTTATGTAAGGTAACATACATATAAATATACTTCAATGAATATTTAATATGTCAAGCCTAAATTGACATTTCTTCTATTATTCTATTGACATTGATATTATCATAATTCATAATTACTAAGATGCCTTGGATTTTGTTCTTCCTTGGCTTCTAAGTCATCCTCAATAAAATATTTATTATAGAGACAAAATGGTTATCATTTTATGGCCATAATGAGATAATTTCCATATTAGTAACTAGATCAAGTGTAGTTCTTATTGTTCAACATACAAAACCTGCATTCAACTAATGGAATTTTTAACAATTATACTACTAGCTTTACCCTATTGTGTCAAACATCCTTCTTATGCCCAAGTATGTCATCTCCTTTTTTTCATGTTAAACCTCAACTTTTATTTATGCCTCATTTTTTTGTGCCATTGAATGATATTCCTTGCACCTTCTCCTTTTTGATAGATTACAACAACTAGTAGATTCTAATATTATCTTCCTTTGATGAGTAGGATTCAAATAGCAATTTCTTAGATATAGTAGCAATACTTGGTCTTTCATCTCTAATTTTTTAATTACATTTACATTTTTCACCATATATTTATCTTTCTTATCGCCAATCCTTAAATTTTATTTGTAACATTTGTGTGTGTGTGTGTGTTTCTCTATCATCTCCAATCTTGAGTAATATAATGGATAATCTTCAATTTTATGTTGTCTAGGTAACAACTTTTTATATGTAGAGTAGGAAACTCGTGATAGATAAATGTGTTATGTCAATGTTTTTCCTTACTACACACATGTGCCAAATAATATTAATGGTCTCAAGATCCTTGAAACCTTTATTTTTATCCAATTTCTTGTTATTTTTGTTGTTATAAGTACCATTGCTAGTTATAAATACTATTTTGATTTTTATAGATTCAATCCCCTTTCTAATGTTCTAGTTTCGACCTCCTATGTAGTTTATTTTAACCTCCATGTTTAGAGGTGGTAGGGATCATTTTTACATTTTGTATCTAAGGTGTATTTGTCTATTTAAATATATTTTTTTTATGTGCAACTACTGTTTGGATACAAATATATTTATTTATACACCTCTAGCTATCTCCTGCAATGCTATACATTCTTTAGTAATTTGTTATTCAATTTTATAGATCCCACACCGCATACAATGATGTTTGAGCTAGAGTATAACATTATATATGGTAAATTTATAAGTTCAAATAGACCAATAATATGCATAACTCATTACATTTATTTCTCATATATTCCATCTAACTAGCTAGGACTTCCTTAAGAAACCAATGGATGTATAGCTCATCACAATTCTTGAAACATCTATTTCTAAATTACCCCTCCTATTTCAATCAATACACCAAATTTCATAATGCATATTTTCCCCTTGTTGGAGATCCTCTAATTGTGCATCATTTGTTCTAACTTGGAATTTGGCTTCAATTGATAAATTAGATTATTGCTCATCACTTTCCTCTATCATTTCTACTCTCACTATTGTAGCATAGGATTATAGATGTATTTATACTCATTTTCTATTCTAGGATAAATATTTGTCGCATCTCCATAATGATCCACAACTTTCTATGGTCATAATACTTAAATTTCAAATATTTTTCATTTTACATAAAACATCTAGCATATGCTTATGTCTATTCCCTTACATCTTGGTGTATGTTGTTAAGTTGTTAAATTGCATCACTCTCCACTAGATGTATTTGATCTTGTTGATAAAAATTTTCTTTGTGTCTACGTGTAGGAGGTTGTGATCCATAATGACATAATAAAAATCCACATATTCAAGGAACCTATATATGAAGAGGGGTTCATTTGTGGGAAATATTATAATATGCTATTTTATATTGATGTTTTTTTTTAATAAATAAAAGTAAAATAAAATAAACCCTTCAATATTTCATGTTAAATTTTAATGTATCTTTTGACACATCAACTTGAGGAATAATTAAAATGCATATACAAGCATGTTTGCCTCTCATTTTGAACATTAGAAATCAATTTTATGATGGAGGAAATTTATGAATGGAAGAAAAATCTATTGAGGAAAGTACTTTTAAACTCAATCAAGGGTAGTGAGCATTATTACAACATTATTTTCAGCCAAGCATCATGTCAGCCTTCGTCATGTTTTCATGTAAGTTTGTTCATGTTTTGTGATCATTTATTTTGTGAGGACTAACACTTGTAGGCCTTCAAAGCAAGCCAAGCCAAATTACAGTCAAGCCTTGAAGAGATGTGCATAAATTCAATCCTTCAAGGAAATGGGATTTGAGTGGTGAGTTGCATCTAATTGTTGATTCATCATTCATTTATCATTTAGCCTCTATCCCTCAAAAGGATAAGCTCTCTATCATCATTTTCTCCTTTATGAAGGTATAAATACCAGCATGGTGTTTGATCGAGGAAAACCCTTATATGGCACAACCCTTCCCCTTCTTTTGAATGTGTAGGTTACAAATCTAAAGAAGATTGGAGGAAGATTGAAGACCATTTGATCAACAATGCATTAAACCCTACAACTTGACAAGATACAAAAACAATTATCTTAGCAACTGACGAAGATCCGATAGCAAGATTTGGAAGGAAGAAGCTTCTAATTAGGTACTTGAGGACTGTGAAAGAAGATTTTAGTTTCATTCATCTAGACAAGGGTGCGTTGGGCAGCCTTGTCCAAAAAAATCTGCCTCAAATTCATAGGGCATGTACCTTTGTATCTGCCTTTCTCTTTCTTGGGACTCAAATTTTCATGTCAGTTTCTTGTTTGCCATGATTCATGACAAAGCACTACATTTTGATAGTTAACTAGTTGCATCTTTGCATTTCATCAAAAAATAATTTCAAACCCCCAAAAGAATTTAGATCTAGGTTTGATTGACTCACATTTTAGGTTGCAAGCCAATCTTATACCCTTGCCAATCTGAATTCCAATGTTTTGTAAGTGAAAAGTAGCCAATCCTAGTTAAACCCTAGGATCACTTTTCCAACTAAACACCTATCTCAAATATCACTTTTCTTTCTCTAAAGATAACTTTCTTAGAATATAATCATTGTCCCATTGATCAACATTCCAAAAGTTTCTATTAAGTGTGTAGGAACATGTATTTTAAGAAATTTACAAGGTGACTAGAAGTGTCAATTATTAGAATTGAGCATTCACAAAAAAATCAGCCAGAATCAAACATGTCTTAGTTAAACAACTTTAAAATATGTATCATTTACATTAGTTATGTCCCTTCTTGCTATCTTTTTGATCTTTGTAGAATTTCTAAGTGGCTTGACTTCTACGAAAGAAGCCAACAATGTTCCATTTGTCATACAACAACATCTATTATGATTTTCAACACAATCCCTTACTCTAGTGTGTTGTACAAGATCATATAAATTCTATACAAGGTTACATCAATTTAATCATGCAACTAGCATGACATTATCCATACCTAGGTTGAGTGGCATGACATAATCTATGAGTAGGCTACACATCATGTAAGCTCATCTAGGATCAAGCCACATGGCATGACATTATCCATAACTAGGTTGCCTCATAGGATGTTCTCCATATATTTGTTCCAAATCACTAACATCTATTCCTTCTATATATTGAGCTCATCTAAAACCAAGCCATATGGAATGACATCATCTAAGACTAGGTTGTCTGATAGAATGTTCTCAATATATTTCTTTGAAATTGCTAACCTCTAGGTTGCTTGATAGGATATTCTGAAGATATAGAGGTTCTTTTTCCTTTTGGCCGCCACTTAATAGAATTACACCATTTTAAAAGAAAAGTATTTTCTCTTTTTTAAAATCATGTGCTCTGAGTGCGAATATTTCTAACAATCTTAACCCAAAAAATTTCTCCAAGATGGAAAAAAATACTGAAAGCAATTCCTATACATTATATTTTATGTTTGAAAATTGCAAATTTCGATCTAGTTTACAAAAACCAGCTCACACTAGGCTCATATTATAAGTGTGAACAAATCCTTAAAGCTTTGAATTCACATCTGAATATAAAAAGGAAAGCTAATTGTGATAACAACTAGCCGTGCTGATATGACCAATATGGGTAACATTTCTGTTACATGGTTAGATGTAAGGTGGGTTACCTACACACTAAAGGCAAGATTTTGGTACTGGTTTCCTTACATTGGCCAAGGTCATTGAATCAATTTGCAGGAAAAAGGTATTTGTTCTTATCAGGCCAAAGCACATGAATATCCAGAGAAACGCCACACATGAATAAATACAAAGCACCATATCTTCTTACTTCACATTTCCTTTATTGGCCATGACAACACCTAAAGTCAATGGCAGGTTTGCCCAGAAAAGAAAAATGGGTTTCAATGACATGAATTCATCAGTTAGAAAGGGTACTTGTCCTTAGTAATGATACAAATATGTCATATGGAGGCATGCTCAGTGGAAAAGTAATAACTACCATACTACTGCAGCTTTTAAACAGTACAAGTAGGTTATTGATAATGAGTGAATGGACAGTTAAAAGATGGAAGAGCTTAAGTTGTTGGCATGATGTGAATTTATAATTAAATATATGAGCTGTTTGTGTGGGCAGTTAACAGTTACTCTCAAAATGCCAACTTTTTTAGGAGTCACCAACTTGTTCCAACCAGATGAAAAACTATAAGAATTATTACTTTATAGTTAGAGAAGTGCTCATTTTCTTTCCTTCAAAATTTATACTTAGAGAAATTTGAAATTGTAAGTACAGGATACAACAGAGTAATCAGTATCTTACATTTCAGATTTTGAAAACATTATTTAATTCTAGAAGCTATTTCTAGATATATAGATGCAATCAGATATCTTTTTGCAGAAAGTCTTCAATCTAATACAAGAACTGATCTACTACTCGAGTAAAAGAACTGAAGATTTATTATCTCTTTTTACCATCCTCAATTTTCTCACTTTTTTCTCTCCTTCCATTGAAGTTAGGTCAGTCAAATAAAGCATATGAGTTGTCATCCATTGAAGAGTTGGGCATCCATCGAATTTGACCATCCTATTACAGTCTTCTCCATCTTGATATTTTTTATTTCCTACATAGTAAGAGATGGAACTTTTGCTATAATGGTAGCGTCAAATGTCTTAGTCTGCAACAATATTTTTTTGTCCTAACATCAGAGTTACAAAGCTTTTATTGCATCTCCTAGCTTGCTGAAATAGGTTGCCTTTTGACTATGTATGGGTTTCATTGCTCCGTTCCCATTAATGTTATTGTATCTAAATTTGGGATGTTAAAGATTCTAATTGATTTTCAATGTTATGAATGCATTTTTTTATTTATCTTTTTATTGTTTATCAATTATAATTTGGTGGTAATTTTAAGAGTTCTTCATGTGAGATATCATATCTATAAATATCTTTTGAATGTTTAAGATGTTTAGACTAATCTGATAAATTATTTACTATGTTATTGGTGTTCACATTATGATAATCCATTAAACTTAGAATTACTAGGATGACTTGTATTTTGTCCTTCCTTGTTGCTCACAACTCTTTCTTAATAGAATATTTACTATAGAGCTAAAAAAATAATCAATTTTGTGCTCATAATGAGATGGTGTCCATATTAGTAACAAGATCTTATAGATTTTATCATTAAACCTACCAAACCAACTTTTCTTTCCCTTTCAATCATGATTCCATTAATGAAATTTTTAATAAATGTACTAGCTTTACCATATTATGTGAAAAATCCTTCTTATGCACCAAATATACCTTATTACCTTCTTTTTTTCATGTTAAACCTTAAATTTTATTTTTGTCTCCCTCTTTGCATCATTGAATGATATGCCTAACACCTCCTCCTTTTTGATACATTACAACTCCCTAGATTCAAATAGTAGCTTCCTCTCATGAGTAGAATTGAAATACCAACTGCTCAAATATAGTGGCAATACTTGGTCCATCTATAATTTGTGAATTGGATTTAAATTTTTCACCACATCATTATCCTTCTTGTCATCAATTTTTAAATTGTGTTTGTATCTTATGTATATTTTGGTTTCCCTATCAACCCCAATCTTGAGTAATATAATGGAAAATCATCAACTTTGTGTTATCTAGGTAATAATATTTAATATATACAATACAAAATCCACTTTAAATAAATGTGGATTATTCTCATTGTGTATACTTAATGATGGGGGTAAATCCATTCCCCTCAATTACCCATGTAATTAGCTCGAACCTTATCTTCAATAATTCTTAATTCATGTTTAATAATTAGATTTTTTCCCTTTGGAATAAATTCATTTTTTTAGGTCTACAATAAAATCACCACACAGATCAATGTTAGACCTTATATGAAATAAAAATTGCAAAGAAGAAATCCCCTCTAATTGAAGAGGAGTTAAATTATATTGGTTAGTGACATAATGAAATGTTTTCTTATAACTAAGTTATATATTAACCCAATTAGCACCCTCCAATGAATTGGAATAACAACTCTTGGACACCACCATGGATGAACCAACAAATGTCACAACCTTGGGGACCCCCTCAATCTCAATGGAATTCCCAAGAGTAGGTTAGTTAGCCATGGACTATTTTGTAGTGGACTAATTAGCCAACATAATCATAATATCCTCTAAATAATACACCCCCTTAGAGTTCATCATGTAATCAATTCTACCAAGATCTTAGATGACTACAAAACCAACCAAAAAAAATACTACCACCACCATAAAATACCATCGGGCAATCCTAGGTAGATCTAGTAACACACTCAACTTCCATATGAACAATTGGAAATCCCAAAAATAACAATTCAACCACTTAAGTCTATTCTAGCGATCATGCGAACATGGCTAGCATTAATTCCATACATTCAAGTGCAAGAAAATAAAGTTATACTTGATGCACCATGTACAATGACTAGATTTATATTGACCCCACCCTCCAACAAGGGTTACCTCCTTGTGGATATCAACAATAATGTAGTTATAATGCTCATATTATACATAAATGTCAATCATAATTTCCCAACCCCTTATGAGAAGAGTCAAGGATGGATTTTCCCATAATTGGTATCAACCTTCTTGATCACCTTTGACCTCTTTTGAGCCTCATGACCAAGGTGCCTCTAGATGGTCGAATATTGGAAGATTTTCTCATTTTTCTTTGGCCATTTCTTTTAATCATAACACTCATCATCTTGTTAAAAAAATAAAATAAAAATAGTGTAGCTAAATCTTGGGAGCTTGTTCCTAATAGCTAGGATATCCCTAATGCCTAGAGAAAGCTAAATGACCATGATCTTACTCCACTTCCTAGTGTTTTAGCTCTTGCTACTTAATGGTCTTATTTCTTGTTTTTCTCTTTCAAATTATTTTTGAAGTTGAAATATCACTTTTTCTACCTACCCTTTTTTGAGGATATGTATAGTAAAATTATTTATGCAAAGTAATGTAGAATTCATCCAAAAAATTAGATATTTGCAAGAAAATTAATAGAAGAAACTAAATAGTATTACACAAATTTTCAGCAACTTATTTCTTGGAAAAGTATCTTCACAGTAAGTTTTCCAAAAGCATATATTTTACTGTATTATTATATTTATTTTTTATTTTTTAATAAATATAGGATAATTAAATAAAAATAAAGACATATTCAAGACAAATGGAAAAAATAATGAGTTTTTAGGAATAAGATGCATCTTTGTATTAATGTATTTCTTTCAGTAGAAAATAATTATTTTAATTTTAGTAATATAGAAAGAGCATCCAAGAGGTTGAGCTTAATTGGTTGAAGCATTGATTTCTTAAATTGTGGAGACCCAAGTTCAAATCTGAAAAAAAGACATGTAATATATAAAATTCTAAGTTGTGAATCTTGATCTTCCATAAATAGTTTCTAGTGTGGTTGTTGAGAAAAGTAATTGTAAACGATAATCTATATATATATTATCATTATAAAGAGTGAGAGAGAGAGAGAGAGAGAGAGAGAGAGAGTGAGTGAACTATGTGTTATAAGAAAAGATGTATCTAAATTATAGTTATTCTCATTTAAAAATTAATAAAAAATAAAAAATACAAAAAGATTGTATGCCTCATGTATCAATGTTAATAATCTACAATTAATAATTATGAAAATAGTTTATTTGTAGCTAAATTTATGTCCTACAAAAAATAGGTCTCATTAAAATAAATACATTGAAAATATGAAAAATAGTTTATTAATAAATCAAAACTATTGTTTTTATTTTTAATAAAAAAATAGAATCTACATTAACATCCCACAAATCATTAATTTAAAGTATTATATCCCACTTGCCTATTTCAAATTCCACTATTCTTTCTCTAAAGTTAACTTTCTTGGAATATAATCATTGTCCCATTGATCAACATTCCAAAATTTTCTATTAAGTGTGTAGGAACATGTATTTTAAGAAATTTACAAGGTGATTAGAAGTGTCAATTATTAGAATTAAGCATTGACAAAAATATTAGCCAAAATCACATTTGTCTTACTTACAACCTCAAAATATGTATCATTTACATTAATTATGTCTCTTCTTGTTATCTTTTTTTATCTTTGTAGAATTTCTAAAGGGGCTTGACTTCTATGTAAGAAGCCAACAATCTTCCATTTGTCATACAACATCATTTTTTATTTTCAACACAATTGCTTACTCTAGTACGTTGTATGAGATCATATAAATTTTATACAAGGTTACAACAATTTAATCATGACAAGTAGCATGATGGTGTAGGAGCATCTAGTGGTGTAGGGACAATCTTACATCACCCAAAAAAAATGTTTTTCCTTATTTTCTTTAGTTGTTTTGAGTCTCATGATGGTACTTAAGGAGTGTAAGACAATCATAAGTCAGAAAAGGTGGAAAAAGCTCACTTACTATTTTTAGTAAGTTGGCCTAAACAGGCTCATATGGACCTAAAATTTTACCCCAAGGAGCAAAATTGAAAAATATTTCCAATAGTAGAAGAATCATCTCAATACCATGTATAGTTTGGGAGATATTAAAGTTTTTGTCCCATGAAATTTATCCAATGCATCTTCAAATTCAAATATGAAAACTTTAGAAGCGCTGAAACAACTCAAAAAGTGGACAAAATGATCTCTGATAGTTTCAACATTGTATATCTCTTTGAGAGCTTTCCAACGATATATTATAATAGCAAATCAAACACCTGGATCAAAAGTTATGGCCTCATGAAGTTGCCCCACTAAAAAGTGAATTTCATTAAAATATCTTCCTATGCAAGAAATCAAACAACGAAACTTTTGGTGCCAAAACAAAAGGGAAAGTTACACTTTCTAGAACAGTCTAGGGCAGTTATTGGTGTAAAATAAAAAGGGTTGAGGAGATCTTTTAGAGTGGTTCCATTAGTGCAGATTGTGGCTCCGAATAATAGATTTTATTTTCAAAGTTGATTTGGATGTAATGAATCAAGCCCATGAGGGTGTAGCTTGTAATTTTTGAATTTGTAATTTAATTTTTGGAAAATAATTGAAAGTGGATTGTTTCTATCTTACATTTTTTGTGTTGTTATTGGTTATTGTGTTTTTTGTGGGTTTTGGGTGGTGTATCCCTTATCAAGTGGTATCAGAGCAGGATTTCTTGAGTGTGTAGATAGATCACTGAACGTGAGACAATTTACACCAGGACTTGTGGTTGTAGTTCTATGAGAAAAGATGTCTCCACAAAGAAACCTTGGTGGAAGAAATGTTGGGGTAACAGAAGAGGGTTTTGGAGTCCTCCAAAGACAAGTTCAAGCATTGCAAGAGGAGCTACGAAGAGGAGCTGATGTTAGAAGAGGAGATGAAAGTGAAGATGAGGTTGAAAATGAAGAGCCATTATCAGAGTCCAAGTTCAAACACTGGGTACTCTGGTTTCACATGATCCCATTAGGCTATCCTTGTTGTTTGCACTCTTATGTGTGTATTCCTTTCTTTGTTTTCTTTGACTATACTAAGTGGTTTATGTTTATATGTTAGTATGTATTATGACATAGATTTGTGTGGAGGTTTAACCACTCTCTTGTAAAAGATAAATGCTTTTCTATTCTGAATAATGAAATATGGATTTATGTTGGGTGTATTAAAAGAAAAGCTAATGATGAGTTATAGATATATGTGATGATATGAATCACATGGTTTATGGAAGTAAAATTGCTTATGGAATTATGTATGTAATTGTTTCCCCCTTGTAAATGTGAGAAACTAGTGACTGCACATTGGTTGAGCATTGTGAATACCTTGTACTTGTTTTTTGTGCCCATGGGATGGTGATACTGTGTACCCATCCATGAGGAATATGTTGTATTTTGGTGTGGGATTAGCCATACCATTTTGTGTGTTTGAATGTTTGTTACCTGATTGAGGGCCAACCCACACATGGTTGAAATTTATATATGTAAGAGTAGCCAAAAAGATATTTTCATAGATTCTTTTTTTAGTTCTCTAGCCCCTCAATCTGTGAAGAGATAGTAGAAACCACTAAGTTCCTTGGGAGGAGTGTGCAGTGTCTGCATACTACGACGCAAAGTGATTTTAGCTCAACCAAACTAGAGGAAACGTACCCACTACTTTCCCTTATGATGGATCAAGGTACTTGATCCATATGTGTTAGCCTAATCCCCATAGTTTTGAGTATTGTAGCATTGGTTTGTTAGTATATGCCTAGCCGTCTGTAGGGACGTTGAGTTGGCATTGCCTGGCCGCCTATAGGGGCGTTGATCTGGTGTTAGCGAATCAACCTCATCTATATGAGAGGTGAAGTTCGAGTAGCCCCATATTGATATACTCATATATGTATTGTATATACTATATCTGCACATGTTCCAACATGATGCAATGGATACGATGCCACACCCCACTGATGTTCCGACATAGTGCCGGTGATGATGTCATGTGAGCTGGGCTCGAGGACATGATTCCACGTGCATAGACATGTGAAGGTGCACTATGAGATTCTATTATGATAGCCTACTTGTGTGATGAGCGTTATGGGGCCTCACACACTTGTAGAGGGATACCCATGGTTGCTTTGATAGTACTTAGGTCAGTTAGCATATGGGTATGTCCTAGCCAGGTATACCTCTGGCTATGGTGAGTACTTGAATGTGCCTTCTCCATGAGGTATCACTATGCAGGATGTGATCTACACGTGCCTACTTCTACGGAGCCACAGACACATTGCCATGCGGCATACAACCAGTGTGTGCCTTCTTCGGCTGGTGTATGACCATGTCATGTGACGACGTGAGGTAGAGTGTTTTTGAGGAGTACACTCAATGACATGTGGATGGCATGCTCACTCTACATCACATGTGGGCTACTGTTATAGTCGGACGATGCTCCCTCCTTCCTCGTTTGGTGGCTAGTATCTAGTCATGTAGTGTTGTACAATGTAATTTTGAAGATTTTGCACTTTCTTTATGGTTGTTGATGATTTTATGTTGATTGTGAAGGTCGAAACCTTGTTTATATTTGATTGTGATGGTTTAGCCACACCTTGTGATCTTATTTACTCATAGCCCTCATGGTTACATTTGATTTAGTGTTGACATTATGCCTATTTCTTGTTTTGTTGTTCAAATTGAATCTTATTTGATGTTTATTTATGACCTTGGTGGCTAAACTAGTTTATCCTTATTATTTTCGATGTCAGCCATGTGTTGTATTGTAATTCCTCTCCAAGGACGTATGAGGCAAACTTGGTGAGTGTATACAAGGAAGTAGATGCAGGGAACCTTGAGGATGGGGGTATGTGAGGCTATTACATAGCTAGGACCCTCTACCCACCTATGTGTGATGACTATCTTTGGAGGCTAACCACCTTATACAACAAGAGATAGGTCATTGTGGTCTTGTTTGGATGGTCTCACCATGTGTGTGTGGCATAACACTATCAAGCCACTGAGTGTGAGGTATCATGTGATATGGATATTGGCTTTTGGCTCATGGATTATTTATCATGGATTATGTATCATGGATTAGTATGCTACTTTCCGGTGTCCAGATGGAGCCTTGCGTAGCCTTGTGATGTGATATTTAGTGTTGTAAAGGAATGAAGTGGAATGTCTTGTTTGTCAATGATGGTTAACGAATAAAAATGTGTGTTTGTGGGTGTATTTATGTTATGTTTATGGAAATGTAGCATTCTACTATATTGATTGCTTAATAGTGTACTGGAAGAGGAGTTGTAAGGGAAGGGTAAAGAAAATGAAATGGTAATGCATTTTGAATTGAATACTTTTATATGTTTTTAAAAACATGAGATGGTGTGTATTTTTGAATATCAAGTAATCATATGATGTGTTTTCCTTGTATGGTATTTTTAAGATGTTTGTATTGAGAATGAAAAATTGAATTAATTGGATTACCTGTTAGATTTATTAGTGTTAAAATCAAGTATTTTATTGTAAGGAATGTATGGATTTTCTAAATAAAGGTGGTTAGAAAGATATTTTTTTTCAAATGTGTAGCCAGATAGTGATTTTAATTGTAATAATTCAGAAAGAGGATGTACATTAATTATAGATTAGAGAAATTTCAGGACTAATGAGTTTATGTTTCCATTTTGAGCCTTGTGACTTCCAGGAGTAAGTCAAGTTTTTGGGGGAGAGAATGTAGTGCCTGTCTGTTCTCACTTGGGATGTGTAGGTATTCTAGCTAAGGAATCTGAAGAGAAAGATGGAACAAGAGCTTCTAATGGTACTTTTGTGGGTATGATGCACATTGTTTTGTTATTATTATGATGTAGAGATTAATTGGGTAGTTAAGTGATGTAGTAGCATGTTGTGAGGATAGGTGGAAAGGGTGGCATCATACCATTGAACGTATTGGGACATACGAGGATGAGATGTGATTGCTAGAGTTTCTTTCCTAGTGCCTCGATTATTATGAATGTGTATTCTAATTTGTATGTTTGAGTGAATAGGTACAGGACGACGACTTCACCTGGATTCACAGGTTTGAGCATGTCCACTACCTAATAGTAATGTTGATTGGGAGATAGTAATGGGTTAACCTAGTCAAACCTTTACCCTAGTGCAGTGTGTCATCAGTCTGTGTATTAGTTGTATTCTTTATCCATGTTGTATTGTTATTTTATTTATTCTGCAAGTTTTATTGCTAGGATTAAATTATATGTTGTGATTAAGTATTTAATTAATTTGTATTATTAATATGAAGACTTTATAATAAATTAATTAATTAATTTAATTTAAGTTATTATAAAGTAATTTTAATTATTCTAGATTAAATGGGAATTAAAAGAAATAAGTGATTTAAATGTGATTTGAATTAAACAAATTATTTTTAATTTCAAATGGATGTATTGGGAAAAGATCTTAGAAATATCTTGGTTGTTAAAGAAAATATATTTGTTGTGTTAATTGGAAGTTAGAAGGTTTTGTTTTCTAATTGTCTTAAAATTGATTTCCGAAGAGATTGATTAAAATTGTGAGAAAAAGAGGAAGTTGTTTTCATGGGAAAGAAAGAGAGAGGTTTTTGGAAATGGTAGAATATTTTTGAGATTTGAGGAGATTGTGAATCTTAGAAGCTCTTTGATAAATTTAGGAATCTAGTTTGTTGTATTCTTGGTTGTGGATTATATTATGTTCTCTGGGAAGTGGCAATTCTTCTGGAGGAAGCTTTGGCAATTGAAGATTAAAGGGAAGCTCGACATCAATCTTTGAATCGACAGATCTTCTGGAACATGTTCTTTATTGCTTTATGAATTTTAATTTGAAAGAGATATTTAATTATTATTGTATTGCAAATTGGAAAAGTTTAGAAGAGGATTTATTTTATTTTAGAAGCTTTTATTTTTGAAAGAAACTGTCGTGAATGTTGAGCCTCTGTAGAAAATAATTTAGATTATCTATGTAAATTGATTATTTGAAATAGATTTATACAAAAGGAAATTATAGTGGAATTATAAAACCTCTGTTGAATTTAAATAAAACTTAGGAAACCTCTTCTTGTGGAAACAAAATTTATTCTTCTATAGAAAATATTTGATGAGTTAGGAAACCTCTATAAAATATTTCTACATTATTCTTGTAGAAAACTTCTTATGTGAAAATTAATTGCCCATCTTGAACAATTGCTTGGATAAATTTATATATAAATATATATATATACATATATATTGAAATATATATGTACACATAAATATATATTATATATAAATATTTTATTATATATGAAGTACTATAATTTTCCTGTAGAAATTTTTATTTTGAAAAGAATTGTGAAAACGACATACGTCGAGATTGTTAAATGAAAGGAGATTTTAAAAAATAAATTTAATATTGTTGGGAGGCTAGGGTCTACCCATAGCCGCTCCCATAGGGAGGCGACTGTGGAGGTAGTGCCACTACCTTCATAGGCAGCCGACGCTTCCATAGCGCACCCCATATTGGGGTTGGCTGTGGATGAAACTCCCAGCCACGACAACCTTTAATGGTTGCTTTGATAATGTTTCATCTACCTTTTTTATTAAATGCATGATTCAATTTTTTATGATATGTGTTTTTTTTATTATGTATAATATATGTATATATGTTATATATATAATATACAATATATATATTATTTATAATATATATTTTATATATTATGTATATATATATTGGAAATTGTATTTTAATGTTTAAATAATAAATAAATATATTTATTTAAAATGGATAATTTGTTAAGTAATTATTTTTAAATGATTTTTGGAAAAGAATAATTAGATTATGTAATTAGAATAAATATATATATTTATATTTATAAGAGATTATTTAAATGAATTTTATGTTGTTAATTAGTGCATGCAATGCACAAGTAGGTGTTTTATAATAAATTGATTTTATTAGAAAGATTGAGATTTTTATTTATATGTGTTTGTGAGATTTTAGTTAAACAACCAATTTTAATTTTGTTATGGTTTGTAAATAGAAGTATATTTTAATATAAGCATGCAAATGCATGGGTTAGTAATCTTAAAATAAAAGGATTTAAGAGATAAAGTTGATTTATATTTAAATAGATATTGTGTTATTAAAACATTTAATGTACAAGTAGAGGATTTTATAATGCAATGATTGTGATAGAGAAATTGATTTTATTATTATATGAAACTGTGTAATTGAAGTTAAATAAATAGTTTTATTTTATGATTATTGCAAATGGAATTATATTTACTTTGAGTAATTGCAAGTGATGAGATATTGTTATTTCAATTTGGATTTAGGATATCCGAATATTAGATTATTTAAGTGCCTGAATTGTTTCAAGTTGTGTTCTCTTTTTTTCACATTTGTGGGCAATTGAGTTGAATATTATGAGTAATTGTCAAACTAAAAGTTAAACAATTGGTTTAATTTGTTGTTGATTTATTGGATTTGGGAAATCCTAATGGTTGTTTATTTAACCACTTGAGTGGCTTATTGTAATTGTATATTCTTTTGTAATTGTGTATTGGGAATTGGGGATATTTGTTATTGTGAAAATATAAGTCTTCTAGAGATTGTAATTGTGAAAGGGTTGTTGTATTTGTTATTCACCTTTGAGATTTTCTTGGGTAGTGCACATTTTTGGGATTCATTGTTTGACATTTGTAGGGATGTGTTACCTCTTGAGATGTGGTGGTTATGTTGTTATTAGTTTTAGTGCATTGTCTACCCTTAGGTTGTGGAATAAGTTATTATGTTATCAATAGGGGAATGACAAGATTGTTATCTCGTCTTCTCAAAAGATAATCAATTCCACACTGGTGTGCATGTGGGGTCGGAGTTCATGAGAGATTACCAGGATAACCCAAGATGGGGGCTGGGACCTAGGAAGATCTCCTTAGGATAACCAATGCAACTTTTGTGATGACACTCCTCCTATGACAATAGTTGGTTTGTATTGTATAGTGGTTGTTCTTGATTCAGTGGTTCTAGAAGCAATGTAACCTTATGTTTGGTGTTTACTAGTACAATGTTCTTTTGTATATTTCTTGTGTCCAGGGGTAGTAGGTTTGTCTTGGTTACCTTTTACTATCTCCTAGCATGGGGGTTGGGCCTATGGGTACCACATGGTTGGGTGGCATGCACCTTACACTGTTAGGATTTCTCTTCTTGTTCATGATGGCAAGATCTTCTAGTTTGAGGAGCTCGTGTGTTTCTTCAGATTTGTACTTCTCTTATATTCATTGTAACTATGGGACACTATGTATTTGTATTCCTCATTTTTAATCGAGGGGGATCCATGTGTTTTGTAATTGTAACATTATGTATGATCTATTATTTATTGGACTAAATGGTATATATTGTTTTATATGGTGTTGTATCTGTGGAAATATGTTCATTACATTTCCATGTTTAATTTATTATGCAATGGGTTAATGCTTTGATGTATGATGTTTATCATGAGTTAATTTATTATGCTATGGTTAGATTAATGTTGTAAGTTTTGGAATCTCACATGTAGGCACATTGTGTGGCCTAGAGGATGTATGTGTTTAGAGTAGATTACTTTACTTGTCATTGTTACTTTTTTTAAGAAAAAAATTAAATGCGCTTCTGCAATGTTGCATCATCCTATAGGTTGTGGGGCGGGGTTTTACAGCCATTCAAAGAAGAAGCATAGGACACAATGGATCCTGGAGAAGTTAGACTGATTAGGGTCTTTTCCAAGATTGGTAAAAGGCCAAAGATAAATGTTTTTAATTTTTCTCGAAACCTGAATCTAGAGGAGTTGATCGATTGGGTCAATGGAAGAGTATTTTGAGTATGAGGAAATAGAAGATCTAGAGAGGGTCAAATTTTCAAAGGCCAAGTTGAAGTTCTATGCTAACATATGGTGGAAAGAAGTCCAGGTGGAGAGAAATAGAAGGGGAAAAAAGAAAATCATGAGATGGTTGAAGAGATGGTTCATTTCTGTAGACTATAAGCTAGATTTGTTGAAGAAGATGCAAGGGTTGAAACAAGTAGGAAAATATGTCAAGGATTATATAGAAGAATTCTACTGTTTCTTGATTAGAATAGGCCATTTTGAGGTCAACAAAGAGAAAGTTTCTTATTACATAAATGGGTTGAAGCTGAGTATTCATGAAGAGTTGGGTCTGGTAAGAATTTCTACCATTAAAGTTGCATATCAGTTTTCTTTGAAGGTAGAAGAAAAGTTGAATAGAAAGTTTGAAAGCAAGCAAAGAGGTGGGGGTCATGGTAGAAATAAAAGTGGATGGTCATATGGAGGTTGAAATGAAGATGAAAACAAGGGTGAAGGATTCAGTAGGAGCTAGAACCAAAAAGGAGATAACATCTACCATCCTCATGATCAAAATAATGGAGACCAAAGAGGAAGAGGATGATCTAGGCAAGGACCGAGAAGAGGAGGCTTTTTTGGAACCTATTTCCAATGCAGAGAAGGACATAGAGCATATGGGTGTCCTCAACATCAAGGAAGGAAAAATAGAAGGACTAAGGGCAATGCACGAGTTGCACATGTAGATAAAGATGATGAGTCTTCACATTTTGAGGATGTAGAAAGAGGAGAGGTTCTTGTTACTAGAAGAGCCTTGTTGAATGAGGAGAAAGAACCAACTCAAAGGAAAAAAAATTCTCACCAGATGTAAGTGTGAAGGTAAAGTTTTCAATGTTTTTATTGATGGCGGTAGTACTGATAACCTTGTTTCAAAAGAGATGGTTAGTAAGTTGCAGTTGGAGAGAAGAAGGCATTTGAATCCATATTGGATTGCTTGGTTACAGAAGGACCATAAAGCTTTGGTAAATGAACAATTTTTGGTAAAGTTCAAGATTGGAAATTACCATGATGAGGTATTTTGTGATATTATGCCTATGGATGTTTGTCATATGTTGTTAGCCAGACCATGGGAGTTTGATCAACAAGCAGTACATGATGGAAATTTCCAACACCTGTTATTTGAAAAATGATTTAGTTCCTCATAAGTTGAAGCCCTTGAAAGAGGCAGAGGAGAAGATATGTAGTAATGCCAAAATATTTTTGGTTGACAAAAGAAAATTCTTAAAAGGTATGAAGCATGAACATGTATTATGCTTTGATTCCTATAGTTGATAGAGAAGATGATAAAGAGATACCCATAGAGGTTTCACATTTATTGGATAAGTTTCAAGATATTGTATCTGATAATTTACCTAAGGGTTTTCCTCCAGTAAGAAAGATTAGTCATCAGATGGACTTGATTCCTAGAGCTAGTTTGTCAAATAAGGCAGCCCATCAGATGACTCAAATAGAGAATGAAGAGTTGAATAGACAAGTGCAAGAGTTGTTGCGGAAGGGATTGAATCGAGAGAGTTTGAGTCCATGTGTAGTACATGTAGTACTAGCACCAAAGAAGGATGGAGAATGGAGGATGTGTATAGACTCCTGAGCTATCAACAAGATTACTATCAAGTATAGATTTCCCTTACTGAGGAGGGAGTACAATATGGATTGTTTGAGTAGAGCTGAGTACTTCACAAAGATAGATTTGAAGAGTGGATATTTCCAGATCTAGATTAGAGAAGGAGATGAATGGAAGGAAACCTTCAAAACCAAGGAGGGCTTATATGAGTGGTTAGTCATGCCTTTTGGGCCAACTAATGCATCGAGCACATTTATGCAGTTTATGAATGAGGTATTGAAAGAATTTTTAGGAAAAATTGTTATTGTTTATTTGGATGATATTTTTATTTTCAGAAAGACATTGGAGGAGCACCTAATGCATATCTGAAGAGTTTTTGAGAAGCTAAGGGAGGAGAAGTTGTTGATTAATTTGAAGAAATTTAGTTTTTTAAAAAGGGAGTTGGTGTATCTAGGATTTTTTGTCTCAATAGAGGGTCTTAAAATTGATTCAGAGAAGGTGAGAGATATCATTGAATGGCCTACCTCAAGGAGTGTTACAGAGGTAAGATCATTTCATGGTCTAGCAGGTTTTTATAGAAAGTTTATTAAGAATTTTAGTAGTATTTGTGCACCTTTAATTGAAGCAATGAGAAGGGATAGAAAGGATTTTAAATTATCTATAGGAGCAAAAAATAGTTTTGATATGGTGAAGAAGAAAGTCACAGAGCAACCTCTTTTGGAACTTTCAGATTTCAATAAGGATTTTTGGGTAGATTGTGATGCTGGTGGTAGTGCCACAGGAGTTGTTTTGAGTCAAGAAGGTAATCTTGTTGCCTATTTTAGTGAGAATTTTAATGATGCCAAGAAGAAATATTATGTCTATGATAAGGAATTTTTTGGTATAGTTCAAGATTTGAAGAAATGGAGACACTATTTTTTTCCAAAGGAATTTATTTTATATATTGACCACTAGGCTTTGTAGTATCTCAATAGTCAAGGAAAATTAAATCAAAGGCACTTAAAATGGGTTGAGTTTTTGTAGAGTTATGCTTTTGGTTTGAAGTATAGGAGTGAAAGGTCAAACAAAGTTGTAGATGCCTTGATTAGAAGGAATTTTTTTTGATAGAGATGAATATAGAGGTTGTTGGGTTTAATGAACTCAAGAGTCTATATCCTGAAGATCTAGACTTTGTAGAAGCGTGGAAGGCTTGTTTGGAACCTGTTACATTGGATAGGGAAAGATGGTTGGATTTCTTAATCCAAGATGGAATTTTGTTTAAAGAAAGCCAATTGTACATTCCAAGGAGTTCCATGAGAGAGAATCTAATCAAGGAGAAGCATAGTGGAGGATTGGTTGGACATTTCAGTTGAGATAAGACCATTGCTCTTGTTAGTGAAAATTATTACTGGCCATAGTTACAACAAGATGTGAAGAAGTTTGTGTAGAGTTGTAGATTATGTGAGATGGCGAAAGGATCAAGTCAGAATATTGGATTGTATCAGCTATTACTTATACCTGAGAGGCCATGGGAGGATATTAGCATGGATTTTGTTCTTGTCTTGTCAATAACTAGTATAGAAACAACAACAAACTACTAAAAAAACTACTAAAAACCGCTTTTAATGACTGAACTTGGAAACATGACCATTAGTAGTTTATTGCCAGTCATATATAACATGGCCAGATTGATGACTAAACCATTTTTAGTCATTTATTGGTTGTTTTGATTGATCGATTTGGTAGTATATTTAGTCATTGATTTAGTCATTCATTATTGTAATCTGGTCACTTATTTAGTCATTTTTTTTCCACTAATATATTTGGTCATTGATTGTCATAATTTGGTAACTTATTTAGTCATTTTTATTCACTGATATATTTAACTGGTCACTTATTAGTTGTTGATTTAGTCATTGATTATTGTAATCTAGTCACTTATTTAGTCATTTTTTTATTCATTGATATATTTATTCATTGATTGTTGTTAACTGGTCACTTATTTAGTCATTTTTATTCAATATTCACTGATTTCTATCAATTGGTAGTATATTTAGTCAATTTAATTATTAATTGTTGTTAATTAGTAGTATAGTTAGTCATTTTAATTGACTGATATTTGAGGATTTAAGCATAAAACAAAGAAATACACATTTATCATCAATTGCACACAATAAGACAACCATTGAGAAGGAAAAATAAATGAACTTTATTAATAAAAGAAAGGTGTTATAATTACAACTTAGAAATAGAGTATTACAATACAAAACTAAAAATATAAGTTACAATATTGCACATAAATGACTGCAAGAAAGAAACTTCTCCAAAAAACTTCTACAATGATGGAAACACATGCTTGAAGCCCTTCAATGTGAGCACATGCCCCTTTCATCTCTTAAAACTTCTACAATGTGGGAAAACTTCCTGGAGCAAGCTGTAACATGTAGAATCCAAGAAGGAGAATGTTGATCGTGTCCCACATATGAAGCTCTCTCCTTCAATGCAGTCAACAATAACCCAACTAGAATCTTTCCTCCTTTATATGCAATGTTCCATCTGATATGAGCAATAGGGTCTACTTTTCCGCCATGAATGAATTTGTACCTCAATACAACCAACAAAATTACTATTAGTCTCAATTTAGAAAGAATAAAAGTGCATTGTATATTACAAGTTTACAAAAGTAAGTCCAAACACAACATAAAGATAAATCAATTAAAAAATTGTAGGAGATAGATCACATCCACAAACATGGGAGAGTTATGCAAAATTGGAGAAATTGTCTTGGCAAATGAAGGTAGCAAGGTATTTCCAGATTCAAGACATTTACTTAATGTTGTGGAAGAAGAAAAAGGAATCATTTATCTGCCACCATAGTGAAAAGTTAGCAATTACATTTGGTTTGTTAAACATGGCCCCTTGTACAACTATTATAGTTGTTAAGAACCTTCAAGTATGTTCTTATTTCCGTACTACATCTAAATTCATCTCCAAGATTGTTGTAAGAGAAATTATTCTAAGAGATGTGAGCCATTTCCATCATTTTAAACAGGGACAATGTTCTTGTGGAGAATATTGGTGATGTTAAATGAAACAATCTAAAAAATAGGCTTACACTATAATAATCTACACTGCATCAGATATCTAAAGGGACATCCATCAAAGCATAAAACCAAGTATTTTTTTGTCATATGTTGTAGTTACAAGTGCCTTGCAAGACATACATGAAAATATAATGGAATTTTTTTATGGATAGACTAATAAAATCCTATTATAGGGGGTACTCTAAGTACATATGGCCCAATTCTAATGGCAATTGTTATTAAAGCTAAAAAATAGCTTTGGATGTTATTAGTATGTTATTGATATTGAATCATGGGTTGGATTGTCTAATACCTTGTGATTGAAGATCTCATATCAATGGGGAGATATGGATCTTGTTGCCATTAATCTGCCCAAAGAAATCCATATGCTAATATTTGACTTCTTGTTTCATGTGCCTCCAAATAGGTGCACTGGATCCTTGAAGGGGATTAACATAGATTTATTTACTAGGCAAAAGAGACTAATTCTATATGATTTTTCTTTATAATTCATCCCAATGCTGATAACGATCAATCTTGTCTTTGTAAAATATACATCATTAACTAATAAGTTCTTAAAAAAAAATGTTAGGATGCACCCTTCCAAGGGACAAACCTCTCCAAATTTTCAAAAGAATTGCAAACACTCCAACCTAGTTATGTCACTAATAGCAATCCAGGTTTTCCTAAACTGTCCATACCCAAATGTTTCATTGTAATCTATTCTTCTTGCACATAAAAATGTCACATATCAACCCCTTCTAAATAAAAAATTTAATCATCATAAAACCATAATTAATAAATCATTTCAGTTTCAAAAAGAATTTGATGTCATTTACTATCAAAACAAAAGTTGTATAAATCACAAAAAAACCATGAACCTCTTAAATGTAGCTTAAAGAAAGTTTACATGATGTGTTTTAGCATAAAAATCTTTCTACTACAACTCTCAATGAATGCATTATAAGAAGAAAACAAAATTCTTCACACTCGAAGTAATGCAATCAAACATTTATTCCATAAGTATGTTAGCAGGAGTTAACTAAAAAAAAATGAATTTTTGCTTGGTTTCTTTTATCAATATTCCAGGTGGAAATGGAATAATCACTAAAAAAACCTAACAATAAAAATGAAGTAAAGGTTCAAGAAAGGAAATTCCAATGTACTGTTGTGTAATGGTGACAAAGGCACTTATATGAGCATGACCTACATACAAATCCCTGCCATTGAATTTCCATCCATCCAAAGAGAAAATAAGCAATGTAAGGATTTGAGCAATATAATTCCAAAGGATTATGCTATAATGGTAATGGAATCACCATAAGAGCACAATTGAGGAAAAAATTCTCGTGATGTAATTATGTGATCCATAACTCTATTGGTCAAGTGGCACAGTTGTGCTATAACAAATACATGATGCATTAATGTGTGACACAAGTTTAATGTGGCTATGTTGTGATAGAAATGGAGGCAATCATATGAGCACAATTCATGTACAAATTAATCACTTTCATCACAATTAGGTGCCAATCATCATTGGGTGCATTTAGGTTGACTCAAGTTTAATTTGTTACAATATAATGATAGCATGATCCAAGAGCAATTACCTCTTTTTGTAATAAAGAGCCTATAACTTTGGTTAATATGTAGAGTGGTTGTGTTATATCAATTATGTAGTGCATTCAAGCACAACCAATGTTTAATGGGTTATTCTAGAGAGTGATCAAGATTTTGTAAACCTCATGAATGTTACTTAAAAGTGTACACCTTAAACTTCAAACTAAGTTTGTTACATACTTGAATACAATCTTGGGTTACCACAAACTATAATAATGTGATATGCTAATAACCATTATGGGAAGTATTAAAAGACCCATGCTATATAGGATACATTTCCTTGATTAGGTTTACATACCTTAATGATCAAACACAAGCTTCCCACACACTCTAGGATACAATCCAAGATCATACCACACCCTATCAAGATAGCTAATTTTCTAACCCAAGATTTAAGGTTGTTTTTTAATACCAACAAAAGCATTTGTAAGAGCATGACTAGGGTACAAACCCTAGGCCTCCGTAGAAACATAAACCATAACTCTAGTGGATTAGTGAGGTTGCAATACTAGAAAGATTGAGACATTGTAGCTAATAATAAAATCTTGCAATCTAAAGATTGTAGCCAATAACAAACACACTATGTAGCTCAGTGACATTTGTAAATGCAATCTATGGTAATAAGAATGGCAGGAACTTGAGGTGTGACAGTCAAAAAGAGGCTAATCAATGACAAGCTAATAAAACTCAAACCTTGCATAGTAAAGTGAAGATTTTAACAATGGGTTTCCTTACCCCCTTGATGACCTTAAGGGTTTTTCAAATGCTATTGAAAGTGTTAGACAAGGAAAATGAAATTAGGGAATGACTTTCCAAATGAATTAATAGTGGTAATCACAAGTTCAATGTTTCTTTTTAGCCATTGTATAATGGAGGTAGTGGATTGCATATTTGAGCAATGTTTTGAGACTCATCAAAGATGGGATAATAGTGAATAATACCTTGTGTACTATGAAGTAGTGACAATAAGGTTGAAGGATCTTAAAATCCACAATACCATGAAACAATGAGTCCCCTATAGTAAGTAAGTAGGAAATCTATAGGGCATGGTTTGATTTTATAAAAGGATGCTCATGAAAGGAATCTTAAAGTAATAGTGAGTGAGTTGTTTGAGATTGTAGTTGAGGGTGCAATATCCAGTCTTAAAGGTAGTTAGCAAAGTAGTAAATGTGCAAGAAAATAAAACCCTACAACACAAAAATTCACAATGTTATCTTGCATAATGCCTTGAGTTTGAAGACAAAATTCTCATTGTATCTTGATGAAAGTAGTGACCTTAATGGTCAATCACTGGCAACCATGATTTTAAAACATACTATTGTGCTTATGGAGGTAGCATTTTAAGCAAGGCAGTGAGTGGTGGTTTGGAACAATGGTAGATATGAAGGACTTGATTTATATGCATACTATGCAGTCTAGCTTAAGAAAATATTCTTAGAAGAGATTTAAGGTGGATTATGGAACTCAAGGGTTACCATGATAAAGATTCAAGCAAAGAATGAGATCTATTTAAAAGCCACTGCCATGAAGATATTAAAGATGTCATATGCAAAACCCTAGCAACTAGAGTAATGAATACAGTACCAAAGAGGATAGTGACTTGGGGTAGATTTAGATCTCCACATTATCTAATCACAAGAAAATACAACATTTATTTATTTTTTAAAATTAAAAGAAATCATTCTAAACCGTATATAGGATACATTCTAAACCCTATATAGGATACATTGATACTTCCAAAGCATCTAAAGGAATTTGAGATTATGCACATATATGTCAATTAAATACCTAGATTACAAATAGTAGTGTGAACAATGTAACCCTTGTTGAGTAGAGTATGAATGAGATAAGCAACAATGAACCCTATGCCTCCTATCATGCACATTCCTTACCATTCTCTATCATTCTTTACTGAAACACTTATCCTTTTTGGTGGGCTACCCCTAAAACTAAGGTTTTGATGAAGGTTTTAGAGTATGTTTATTAAAATGAAAACTCCATTTTGGTAGGCTACACTTGAAAATAAGATTTCGATGAAAGTTCTAGAGTATGTTTATTAGAGTATTTTGGCAGGCTATTGATTCTTGATTCCTTAAATGATTTGCTAAATAAATGCCTAACTATTTAGTCATTTCTTTTGTGTGACTAAATAGTTTTTTATTCAACGACCAAATTAGTCATTTATTTACTCATTTATAACTGAGTTGCAAAAAATTAGTAGAATTTAGTCATTTTTAGTTGTTCTGACTGAAATTTTTAGTCACATAGTCATTTATTTTCCAAATTCTACTAGTGAAGGACACAAAGAGGGAATGATTCCATATTTGTGGTGGTGGATAGCATTTCAAATATCATACATTTCATTCTGTGTCATAAGACTAGTGATGATGTTCATATTGCAGAGTTGTTTCTAGTGATGATGTTCATATTGCAGAGTTGTTTCTTAGAGAGGTGGTAAGACTACATGACCTACCAAAGAGTATAGTTTTAGATATAAATACCAAATTTTTCGGTTATTTTTGGAGGACATTATGGAAGAAGTTGAAGATAGATTTGAAGTTCAGTTCTACACACCATCCATAGGCTAATGTACAAATGGAGGTGGTGAACAAGAGTTTGGGTAACCTACAAAGATGCTTAGTAGGAGATAAGCCCAAAGGATGGGATTTGATTATATACCACATGTAGAATTTTCTTACAACAATTTTTTCAATAGGCATACTGGTAAATCAACATTTCAGATTATGTATGGGAGTAGTCCAAGAATTGCTTCTGAACTGAGAAATATAGATAAGGGGGAGAAGACTAGTGTTGAGGCCAAATATTTTTTTGAGCACTTAAAGAATTTACATGAAGAGGTGAAGAAACATATCAATAAGATGAACTCACAATATAAGGCTAAGGAAGATCATAAAAGGAGTTATAAGGAGTTCCAAGTAGGAGATGAAGTCATGGTTCATTTACGAAAGGAGAGGTTTCCAGTTGGTACGTATAACAAGTTGAAAATGAAGAAATTTGGATTGTGCAAGATCCTGAAGAAGCATGATTCAGGAAATGATTATGAGGTAGAGTTTCCTAGTGGAATAAATATTTCTCCTGTATTCAACATTGCTGATTTGATAGAGTATTATGAAGGTGATATAGAGGATGGGTTGATAAAAGAACAGTAGAAAATCCTAGTACCTACTTCAAAAAAGGAAGAGATAGAAGAAATTTTGGATAGTCGTGTGCATAGAAGCACAAGCAATATGCGGAGTACTTGGTGAGATGGAGAGGAAGGCCTGTTGAAGATTCATCATGGTTGTCCGAGGCTAAGGTTAACCGCCCTGGTTTCCCTCTAATTCCTAAGAAGTGATAGGGTCACTTTTCAAATTACCCTAGGTGTTTGATGTAGGAGCATCTAGTGGTGTAGGAGAAATCTTGCATCACCCAAAAGGGTATGTACAAGATCATCATGGAAAAAATAAGCCCTTAAGTGGTGAAAAAATTAGAAAAATCAAAGTCAGGCAACTTGACATAAAAATTTGAATAAGTTATCTATATTATTTCAAAAATATGCAAGAATAGAATCTATAGAAAATTGAATGTAGTTTCTAAACTACTAGGTTTATTTAAATAAGAAAAATCTATTTGGTGAAAATTTGAAATTTCAATATAGTAGTACTTAAATTTTAGGGGAAAAATAAGAAGTAGGTGTCTGTCTGACCACCCTAACCACAATAAAATGATAATGTTTTTTATAAGATTTTAGATATAAGTAGAGGACTCATGTCCCAATGTGA
>VDFB02045327.1:128898-149328 GCA_007258455.2 Sequoia sempervirens | reverse complement strand
GGAAAGTGTGGGAGAGAGTCAGAGAGTGTCAGAGAGGGTGGGAGAGAGTGGAAGAGGGTGGGAGAGGGTTGGAGAGAGTGGGAGAGTGTGGGAGAGCGTGGGAGGGGGTAGCAGAGATTCAAAGATAGTTGGAGAGCATGGGAGAGGGTGGGAGAAAGTTGGAGAGATTAAGAGAGTGGGAGAGAGGGTGCAAGAGGGTGTGAGAGTGGGAGAGAGGGTGGGAGAACATGTGAGAGAGGGTGGGAGAGGGTGGGTGAGTGTGGGAGTTATAGAATGTCAAAGATGGTGGGAGAGGGCTGGAGAGAGTGGGAGAGGGTGGGAGAGAGGGTGGGAGAGGGTTTGAGAGTGTGGTAGAGAGTGGGAGAGAGTCAGAGAGTGTAGGAGAGGGTGGGAGAGAGTTGGAGAGTGGGAGAGAGTGGTTGAGTGGGAGATAGGGTGGGAGAGGGTGAGAGAGTGTGGGAGATAGGGTGGGAGAGGGTGAGAGAGTGTGGAAGATAGGGTGGGAGAGCGTGGGAGTGGGTGGGAGTGGGTTGGAGTGGGTCTACCCTATAAATCTTAAAGAAAACTAATGCTATTATAACGTGAGCGTGTTATGAATAAGTAGATACATGGTCATTTAGCAAGAAATAATGCGCTTGCATTATAACGTGAAGGAATTTCTTATTGCACTAAAAACAGTTTAAAAACACAATATACCCGTGATGTCAGCCCACATTCTACATATTCTCCTAGTTTTACGCTTGCTTCGACAAAAAGTAGCTTTTTGGTGATTGAGTGAAGTGTGCATGCATATTTTTAGATTCCACCACCTTTTCATGATATTTCCATCACCTTTGCATGAAATAGTAGAGTTTTCACGTTGAAAGGCATATAATATGAATTCAAGTTTGAATTACAATGATAACTGATATACAACTGAAGTTTGGAGGGGAACAAGCTTTTGAAAAAGTTAATTTTTTGAGGAGTTTGAGGAAAGAAGAAGCAAAGGCTACATAATTGGGTAGAACTCCTCCATTTGAAACTTTGGTTTTTTAGGTATGTGAAGTCTTTGTACATTTTCTTTCATTATATTATGGCTTGCTTTCATTTTTTTTGTTTTGCTTATTCCATGTTGATTAAATTGTCTGTTTGTCATGTTACAACCTTAGGTTGTCAATGAACATTTTAAATTACACAATTCTATACACTTTCCTATTACATTTTTAAACCACATCTCTTTGAGGCATTTTGTTAAATTTAACAATTGACTTTCTTTGTGTATGCTTCCAAAGCTTTCATTGAGATATTTTGTCAAACAGTTATACAAACTAGCTGATTGCCTTGTCTATGCTACCAAATTTTCCATACATATCTCTAAAAAATTGGAATATACTCCTAATGCAGTAGGGGGATCCCTGCAACATACAAACACACAACTCCAATCTACAAACAAATTTACAATTTACAATTTCATCATGACCTCTTCTTTCAACAAATTCACATTGTTTAGGTTGTAGCCTATCAAAGTCACTCAATCTAGTATAATTCCCCACACAACCTTCTCACTTCTCAGTAGACCCCCAAATCCAAAAACAGTCTTTACTTAGGTTGCAAAACAAAATATTTTCCAGGTTTTAGGACCTTGCATGCTAAAATAGGTTTCAATACAAAAACCCTCATTTTTCTCATAAATATCTAGGGTTTTCTATATTTCACAACTCCAAGGTCTTCCAAGCCTGACCAAAGCGTCAAAAAAGTTTTTCAGGGTCTGCAAAAACAAAATAAACCTTCACTAGGCCTTTAGCCTCATTAGATCTCAAAAACACCACTTTGGTTCCTCCTTTTCATGCCAAAACTCACATTCTCAGCCTAAGATAACATCACCATCCCTATAGATGCCTTACCACTATTAAAAGAAACATGAAACTTGAAAACAACATATTACGATCCTTTCCTCCAAATCACAGGTCACCATAGTAGGAGGAAAGGCTCCATCTTTAAATTAAAGTAAAACTCATACCCTGTTGGTCTGTACAGGCTGATCATGAAGAATGGAGTTTTTCGTTCACCAAAACAACCAAAGGAGTCTCAAAATAGATTGATGTCCAAGTTAAGACCTGCCACCACAGTGATTTATGAATTTCTAATCATGGGAGGCCTGTACTGGGCCATACACAAGAAAAAGAAACTGAAAACATAGAAAAAAATACTTGAAACTCCATAGTTTAGGCATTGAGTAGAGCACCAAATCCTCAAAATCAATTCATTGAACCCTTTATTTGGGCTTACAATTTTTATACAATTTCAAATCAGGAGTCCCAACTTCCTTCAACGCCCATAACCACCCTTGAACCACCAAACCTTCATTAAGCCTAAAAGTACTAGTATTAGCAATGGTTTGCTTAATAAGCTTCATTATGCAAATTTGTTGTTCTACAGACCTAGGACCATTTAGACACCTTTATTTTACCCATTACAGAGCCTTTCAACATATCCAACAATCACCAATGCTTTTTTTGTACCAAATTGCACAAATTATTAAGTTTTCTACGCTTTTAAGGGCCCAAATTAGCCCACTTTTACAAAGGGACCACCTTCAAAACTTGTCCAAATCTCCTAAAACCTTGGGGCAGCACTTTATATCTATCAAAACTTCAAATTATAGCATTATATTGCATAGATGCAATCATTTACTCCCCAAACCATAAAACCCTCTCCCTAGGCTTAGAAATCGTATGTTTTATTGAAAGTAGCACTTGCCAAACACTCCAAAACTTGAAAACTATTGAAACAAGCCTAATATACCTTGCTAAGGCTCAATCTAACATAAAATAATGCTGCCCAACTCAGAAACTCAATTTTAGTCACCAAAAGCTCAATTTTGTTAAGGAAAACTCAACACTTCCTCATTTGGTTTGACGCCCAATCCAAGATCATCCTCCATTCAAGTTTATCATGGATTTTTATAATGTTTCCCTCTTAAAAAAAACCACTTCAACTTCGAAAACTAACATTTGAAAGAGGTGACCATTGGTCTCCCTCTTTAATAGACTTTTACAACCCTTCACTATTAGTTAATTTGACTTGACTTAGCACTTTTTGCACAGGTAAAATTATTCGTCATGCCGAAGAAATGAACTATTAAAAGGAAAAAACTAACAGATGATCAGCTCCAAGCCTTCAAAGATAAAGAGAAAAAATAGATGAGGGAATATCGTGAAAAGGAGAAATTGGGAACGCTTGACAAAAACAAGCCAGTTGAAGAGGAACCTCAACCATCAAAAAGAGAAAATAAATTGGCAGCACAAAGGGCACAAATGTGAAAGAGTCGTGCTAGGGGAGATGTAGATATTGTAGTTGGAGACACACCCTCTACCACAAGTGAATAAGAAGGGACACCATTAAGCACAAGCGAATATGGAGGGACACCATCTACCACAAGTGAGTATGGTTGGACACCATCCACCACATCTAAAGTTGAGAGTACATCATCACTTGGATTTGATGAAAAAGGTATGCCATCATCCCCATGTGAACCTCAAGGTATGTATTCTATTCCACCCTCAGTCGAAGGTACGCAATCTATCCTACCTCAATTAAATATTGATGAAATTGTTAATGTTGAGATGTATGTACCTAAGATAACACCACCTAGAATTTTGCGTAGAAAGCCAACGTTTTTGATTAATATTGATGAGGATATTTTGCAACACATGGAAGGTAAGATTCCATAACGCACTTGTAGAAGATATGCTGATAATATTTGGAAAATGTTTTTTGAAAGGCTATATGAGACCAAAAGATGTCAACTATTTGTTCAAATGATGTGGGGTTTAAAGTACAAAAACATCATGAAGACTCTTGGGTTGAGAACATCGAATGCATCAAGTGAAAACACTATTGTGAAGAATCTAATGGATGCTTATGAGAGTGTGGGTAAGACCTCACACTCAAAGGATAGTAATGTCACCCGACATGTCATTACATCAACTTGGTAAGCTATCAAACAAAGATATCTCATCTCATTAAAAAGACAAGTGAGCAAATGGGAATTAGTAGAAAAACTTTATCAAAAGTCGTTCAAAGGTGGCAAAGAATTGAGGGCACCAATTCAAATGAATTATGGGAATTCTCGGGAAGACTGCCACATAAAGATAAAAAAATTGTTGAAGCATTGAGAACACTAATTGAATATTATTGGAAGAATAATACAAGGCCATCTTTGAATCAAAGGGATTTCGTAAGAAGGAGAATCGATAGTCAGAACCATGAGCCATATCCAAAGCATTTTTTGGATACGACTCAAACCCAATTTTTTCATAAATTTCAAAATTCTTATCCTCAAATTAGTATTTCTCAAAGATTTTTTGAAATGCTTAAACCTTTTTATGTCAAGATAAATCACACATGCACTACTTGTTGTTATAGACTACATATTGAATTCGCTAACCATTATGATGTTTATCGTTCTATATGTTTAGATTTGCATACTAATGATATTTTGTAGGATTGTGGAATAGAAGCCCCACAAAAATCCTCAAGAGAGTTCTTATCAAAAATTTTATGTCAAATAGAGGATGGCCAAATATTCTACAGGAAAATATGCTTGGATGGTTCATGCAAGTGTTGCGGTGGCTTGCAACGAATGCTAGTATGTCAACATATGGAAATCACAGATGAGGTGGGACATAAACTAGTAGATTTTGGGGAGTATAAAATAGTGGCATACACTACAAAAGATGGGTCTCAAGAAAAAATGTGTGATTTGGTTATTGAGAAGATTCTAGTGTATTAGTTTATGTCCATGTTTCATGAGAATCTAGTGTATGAGTATGCAAGGTATACCCATAGAGCCCAATGGCTAGACATGCAATTCAAGGTATGCAAGCACACCTTTCCATTTGGCAGCATAGTATCAGTGGTTGACTTTGCAGAGAACTACACTCTACAACCACAGTGTGAGGTGCAGTCATAGTATTAAAACTCCACACAGGTTTCGATATTTGTGCACATAGCATTCATTCATGTAGCTAATAGTACAGAGGACCAAAGGAAGGTATTGAGGGAGTATCACTTTTATATTAGTGATGATCACACACATTCTCTAGAGTTCATGCAAGGTTACTTCCAAATGTTCTATAGTGATTTGGCTTGGAGGGGCATAACATACGGTCAACATATAACATGGTTGGATAACTATGCAGCACAGTTCAAGAACGTGCGCATGTTCCACTAGTTGTGCATGATGCATCTCACTATAGGTGTTCAACATATGTGGAACTTTTGTGAGGCTGAGCATGGAAAGGGGGAGTATGATGGTGCAGGAGCATGCGTGAAAAGAGCATTAGTACGAGAAGAGATAAAGTATAAAGAGAGTGCAAAGTTGATAGATGCAAGTTCAATCTTCGAGTGGTGTAATGCTTCAATGGGTCTAGGTAATGAAGATATGTCTTCAGTTCGTAGATTTTTTTGGTTGATGGATTATACTAACATTGCACCATATAAGGATTGTTGTACACTAATGGGATCTAGTGAGCTACACTCTTTCCTTAGCTCAAATGTAGGTTCATGGAGTATCGATACACGTAAGATGACATGCTTTTGTTCTTCATGTACAATGCAAGCCTGGAATGATTATGAGTCAGGGGAGTGGGTTGACAAATTTTTGACAAATTATCTTACCCCACTTCACACATATCACCCTCCGATGACATTAGAACTAACACAGATGGAATCATTGGTCGAATTTGACCACGTATTAGATCTAGTTCAACTAGGTAATATATCTACTTGCTTAGTTTTTGAAATTCCATATTTTTATCTTACTTTGTACTGTATTTGTAACGTTGATTAATTTCAAGTGATTTTATGCACATATCAATGTAGGGCATGTTTATGCAGTTATTGCAGATGAAAAAATGAAGAGGGAATGAACTATTACTTGTGTCATTGTGTTGAGGCCAAAAATAAATTGGAAGCCCCAGTTATAGATGAAGAATACATCCAATACCCTATAGGCTCAATTGTTGTTACTAGAACGTGGGTTAGAAGGTACCCACATAAGAGTGTTAAACATTGGTTGTTTGAGGACTTTGACATGCATCGTAAGATTCTTCATTACTCAAACCTTGTTGTGGCATCCAATGTTCATTTGAGAAAATATGGGGGTAGACCTTTGAACAAGACCTTGTGGAAGGTGCATGAGTCTAACCATGAGGTAATACTTGACACAATAAAGAGTAGAGCAGATCCGGATGGTTCATTTGATTAATTTGTAAGTATATGCACAATGGTTCTTATTAATATATACTTGTATCCACGTTAATTTGTTTGATTCCAATGTTATCATGTCTTATTTTACTTTGTGTAGCTGTAAGTAACCCGGTAAACATTGAATGGTGTCCCCTTGCAGAAAATACAAATTTATGAGCCATCCAAGAGAATCTCAAGGATAAAAGCAATGCAACATCCCTATTTTGATGATCTTGACAAATCTCAATTATGATTTTCAGCCATTACAAAAGTGTGTGTGAAGCTTGGTGAGGGAATTTCAAGTTATTCATTTGAAGTTAGCCTTATCATGAGCACCTATGATGTAGACATTATAGGAGCATCTCAAATTTTAAGATATTCTAGATTCATGAGAGGTGTTGTGTGCAATAGATATCTTGGAACTCGCTGTGAAGATGTATGAGCAGGAATGACTAAGTTGAGAGACTACCATGCCTATATGTAAGTGCTTTCCATCTATTTTCATTTCATTTCCATTTTGGACATGAGCTGTTTGTTTTTATTCTTTTACTTTGCCTATTTGTAACTAAACTAGTAAAAATTGATTGGTCTCTCCTTGCAGATGTAGACGTACAATTTGATCACTTCTATATGATCAAATGCATCTCCTCATTCATCTAGTTCCTCATCCCCTCTGTCAATATTAATTAAACCAGTTGTTTAATTAATACCCTGCATCTTGCACAAAGGTCCTAAAGTATTTGATTTAATACTTTGCCCCTCTTCCTCTAAATTAAATAAATATACCCTTTTATTTAATCTAGTCATATTCCCCTTTTGAATTAAAATTAATTTTTAATTCATCTTTTTTTTCTCATGGTCACATCCTCCAACTTTTGCAAGTTGGTCCCTAATCCATTTTAATTATTTCATCCTCTTCTAATTAACAAGGGTTAGCATGTGCACACCCTTAATCATCATTAAGGTCACATCCTCCATAATTTCCCACTTGCTTCTAATGAGTCATTAGTCCATCTAACTGAGTACTTGCACAACCTTAATCATTTGATTAGCCTAACCTAATCCTCCTCCCACTTATGGCATGTGTCCTTAAGTCAACCTTATTAAAGGCTTTCTCCTTTTGGACAAGGCATCCACTTCCCCATGTGAATTTTTAATTCATCTTTTTAATCCCCCAAGGCACCTAAAATGAATTTTTAATTCCTTCACTTCTCCCCACATGTCCTCTATTCATTCTTTATTCTTTTTCATCCCCATGAGAATATTTGAGGAATTTTTAATTCCCCACTTGTCATCTCACCCACATGGGGACAAGGACCTCCTTTATGAGGAGATCTTGTCCAATCCCAAGGTACTTTGTACCCCTCCATGTCATGTACTTCTCCTTCCACCTCATGTCCACTTCACCTTTTAGGGCTATCTCACATGCCACATGTCAAGATGTGAGGGCTTGTGAGTTCTCAACTCACCTTGGCCCTACATCTTGATATTTGGTGGCTCAATCTCGACTGTCTATTTCCCCTAGGATTTCCCAAAAATCCTATAAATACCCCCTCTTTTCTCTCATTTTGGGGGAGATCATTTTGCTAGCCAAACTCTTGCAATTTTGTTTCTCAACTTATACTTAGCCATTTTCTTGTTTTCATCCACTTGCACTCATCCTCACAACATCACTTAGCTTGCATCTACTTGCCATCAAAGGAGCATACACATCCAAGATCGAAGGGCCAACCAAAGGATCGACTCGAAACAAGGTATAACATTTCGTTTGTTGCTTTTGTCTTGTTTTGTTTCCAACTTAGGCTAATCTTGAGGTGTAGGTTGTTTTAGTGTTTATTTGCACTCTTTCACTTGTTGCTTGATTTCTAACACTCACATTCGACCTATCACATTTTTGGCACGATGGGACCCACAAACGGGTTTATTTTCTTCACGTTTGCTATTTTTTGCATTTTTCAAGGTCTAGGTTGCGGAGTGGCGGGGTCCGACAAAGTGGTGGATCTGTCCATCGTGGCGGTAGGCCCCTAACAGAGTGGAGGACCTGTCAGGCGGTGGCAGTTGTCGCCCTTGGCCCGGACTGTCTGCTATGGCGGCCTGTCTGGCGTAACGGACCGATCTGCATGGCGGACTGTGCAGAGTGACCGGTCGATAGAGTAGGCGGATCGGATGCCAGTGGTGGAGTGCTGTCCTCCAGAAGGTAAAAATTCAAGTTTTTTCTGATTGTCTTTTGGTAAAATAGGAACATAGTTTAATTAAAGGGTGTCAATAAACCTTGTTTGGCGTGTTTGGGAAGGCTATTTGACATATCCAATCCCCTTGCGCCATTTGGCGATCCTGGGTGAAGAGAAATCGTAGCTTTCCAAGTCCTTTTGAGTCACCCTTTTTCACTTTCTTAGTGGGACCTGCTTGGGGATTTCATCACCCCAAGGGACGATTCTAACCACGCGTACCGGCGGGGTATATAAAGGGGGGAGAGTGAAAGTTGTACCTCAATCCAACCACGTTGTAATTGGCAAAGCATGGGGATGACGTGAAGAGTTGGTCTGAGCCTTTAGTATCTCGCTAAGGTTCCCGACTCATGCTTGTAACAGGTTGGTGTTCACAGTTTGGGCCTCACATACCGGGTGTATATCGAGGACTCCTTAGCAACCATGTGCATCCTAGAGTAGAAGACTGCGTTGACCATACCTATTTTTATTAATATTAGGGTTGTGCTGTTTGAATTGTCTTTCTTGTGCATAAACCAGTGATTGTCAGTTTGGCCAAGTCTTTTATGATTGCTATATTTTGGGTCTTTTGCCTTACCCATCCATCCAAACATCCAACTTAAAAATTTCCCCTTTGGCAAACCTGTCCTAACCCTGTGGCAGACCTGTCCAAGTATAGTGGCGGACCTGTCCAAGTTTAGTGGCGGACCTATCCTAACCCTGTGGCGGACCTGCCCAATTACAGTGGCAGACTTGTCCTAACCCTGTGGCGAACCTATCCAATTGCTATGGCAGACCTATCCTAATCCTGTGGTGGACCTATCCAATTGCTGTGGCAGACCTGTCCCTGTGCTATGGCAGACTTGTCCAAGTGCAGTGGCGGACCTATCCCTTTGACCAGCCTATATCATCACTTGGCATTCATTGTCCCTTTGTCTTGAACGTCGAAGCGACCATTTAGCATCCAAAACAAACATCTGAACGTCCATTCTGAGCCCCCATCCTTTCGTTCTAAGGGTCATATATCCTGAACAGTCTTTTGCTTGTTTCGAGAACCATTCATCTATCTTGAGACACTCCCCATCCGTCCTAAACACGCTTTCATCTCTAATCTCCGTTATTCCATATAAACCCCATTGGAGTTGTCATCCAAGTTGACCTAGGTATTTATCCCTAATCACAATCATCATAGCTGGCTGAGGATTGCTATCCATCTTAGGTCAGTTATCCTTTTCGACCCAATCAATCTGCTTCTATCTCAAGTTGGATTTGGTGTCGTTATCATACATCCACCTTTCAATCAATACCTAGTGTTACCAAGGATCCCTCTTAAACTCGGTTGTGGATCTCGGTCTTCATCTTATCTATCATCACATCAATCCTAATCATCAGATCGATCTGATCCCCACATCATCAAACCTATTCGGACCAAGACCCGAAATCTAGGTTAATCCAGTATCTACCAATCAATCCAATCCAATTCCATCAAGCCAATCCGCGTCGACATAATCAATCGTCGTCAACTAATCTTTCATCAAAATCAAATCAATCCTTCATCATCAAGGTCTTTCTAATATCTTGATCCCTCTCATCATCTTGCATGCCCGTTCAGACTCGATCGCAAGCAAAGAAAATGGCCGACCAACAAGCCCTGAATGCCCAATCAAACAATCCTCAAGATCCCAATAACACAATGAACATCCCCCATGATCCCCACAATGGTACCTCATCACAATCCAACGTGGATGGTCAAAACACGTCACTACCTGGGGAAGAAAACATGGCTGACCAACCTGAGCTCACATTTGAGGAACACTTCAGCAACCCTGTTAATGCCCAAATGACAGAACGCCTTCTCGAAAGACATGGTGACCAAATCTTGGCTCACTTGATTAACAAAGGTGTCAAACTGCTGTCAGGTGTCGACTTATCCAAGTATGGCACCTCTACAACCAATGTGTCCCAACATTCACATGACATCCCCAGTAGCTCGTATGTCCCCAACGTTCCTTCCGCAGAAGGTTGGCATCAACCTGAATTCGGCAACGCTGTCCTATATCCCATTGGCAATCCCACACATCCCACCATCTCGGTCACAGGAACACCCCAAACCATCGATCCCAATGATCCTTTTGCCTATGGCATGCCGCAAAATGTCCCACAACAGCAACCATTAATGCTACCAGCACCACCCCTCTCGAACCCGCTTCCTGTCAACACTGGGGGCAACCCCTTCGCCACATTACCCCCACCTCCTAGGACAAACAATCTGTCACCATCGTCATTTTTACCTCAACAACCACCTCAATCCAACATTCCTCCTCCATCGTCATTCAACCCTCCACCATCATCCCAATCCAACATCCCTCCTCCATCATCATTCAATCCTCCCCCATCATCCCAATCCAACATTCCTCCACCATCGTTGTTCGTACCTCAACAGCCACCCCAATCTAACATCCCTCCATCATCATCATTCGTATCCCAACAACCTCCCCAAGCCTATGCTTCCACTAGCACTCAACAAGCTCCCTCGCACCACATCTCAATCGCACCTCCACCTCAACAACAACTGTTGGTCAATCCCCCATTCTTAGCACAACCATCACAGCATCAACCGCAAGGAAATCAACCTCATCCTTCAGCCCCGACCATATCTCCATTCCTTGCATCCATTTTACACCCGCAAGCGCAACCACCATAGAACATCCCATCTCGCCCATCACAGCCACCAACTATGCATCAACAACAATATCAACAACCACCCCATCATTACAACTATTACAACCAGCCCCAATATCAACAACAACCCTCCTATGGGGCATCGCAATAGTCATATCAGCACCCCCAATATCCGCAAGCTAATCAACAACACCTTCTCCATACTTCCCGACAGTACGCCACCCATAACTACCAGACCCATCCATATTCCGCCTCGTAATAGCAACCTTTTTATCAGCAAGGTCCATTGGCGTATCAACAAGGGCTGCCACCTCCTCATCCATACGCCCATCTCCAAACATCCTCTCAGAATCCACAATTGTCCTACCATCAATACCCGTCCAACACACCAACCAATGTGGACATCCTAGAAATCAAAGCCACACTAAAGGATCTCCAGGCAAGGACTAGCAAACAATCGTTCAAGTTCGAAGATATATGCCCATATCCGTATGATCTCTCCATCTCATTGATTCCCTTCCCCAAACATTTTGAGATGCCAAAATTTGACAAATATAAGGGGAACAAAGATCCTAAGGCCCACCTACGGGAGTTTTACTCCCAGTGTCAAGAAGTGATCCACAATGACAACTATCTCTTGCGTCTATTCCCCTGAAGTCTGGGAAGTGACACACTAGGGTGGTTCATGACCCTCGACAAGGGATCTATAAAATCTTTTGCGGACTTGTCAGAAAGGTTTGTTTCCTACTTCTCCTTCAACTTGGAGAAGGATACTGATACCCTGGATCTCCTCAAAGAGAAACAACATGAAGGGGAAACCTTTACTAGCTACCTCCAGAGGTGGCGTGCCCTAGCAAGCTGAATGAAAACCCCTTTGAAAGAGAAGGACATGGTCACCCTTTTTGTGGAGAACTCTCATCCTGACATGGCCCACAACTTCTGATTACATTGTGTCACCACTTTTGGGGAGGTAGTGGAGAAAGGACCCATCCTTGAGCATACCCTTGTTGCCAAGGGGCACATCAAAATATATAACCAAGATAGGGAAAGGACATTCAATGACAAGCCGTGTTTTTGGAACAACAACAAGAATGCAGTAAATGATGGTGTCATTGACACTAAACATGTCCATGTGGCCAACACATCCCATAAACAACAACAATCCATACCCAATGCCATATCAGTACCACAAGGCATGCCCCGTCCTCCCCAACAGTCCAATCAAAATAACCAAGAGAACACTAAGCGCCAGTATGCTCAACTAGGAGATCCCTTGAGTGTCATCTTCAACAAACTGTTGCAGATTAGCTATCCAATCACATATCCTGTCACCAAGCCACTCGACGAATCCAAACCTAAACCTGCATGGTTTAGGGAAAATGAATATTGTGAGTTCCACAAAATCAAAGGACACTCTTTGAATAAGTGTCAAGGTCTAAAAAACTATGTCCAGGATCTCATAGATCGAGGTGACATCAAGATTGATCCTAATCAAGCTCCGTCATCCAATGCTCAGTTGCAGATCTATCAAAACGCCTTCCCAAACCATAACCAAGGCCCGAGCACTTCCAACAGTAATCCTCAAAACAAAAACACAAATAACGTGAGTTACAAGAATGTACCCCTTAATTACGAGGGTATTATTCATTACATTGAGTAGGTAGAACCTCGTGTATCCATGATACATGTCAGAGCTAAAGACTCTCAATGTGTTGTTACCACATGACGAGCCCACATCACCGTTCCTGCAGCCTCTGCACCTGCCCAACTGACTCCTGTAACTTCCCAGTACAATATCCTTGATCACTTGGGAAAGACCCCTGCACATATCTCCATCTTGGATTTACTCAAGTCTTCCCCCATGTATCAAGAAATCCTCAATAGAGCCCTACAGGAAACCCATGTGCCTAATAATATGGATCCTACATAGTTCCAAGCCTTGGTAGGACACCTAGCTTCATCTCACCAACTACACTTCAGCCACGATGACATGCCCAACATTGATGCCAATCACAATCGCCCATTACATATTGAATTTGTGGTTGCTCGGCATAAAATAAAAAGAGTCTTGGTAGATAATGGATCCGCCCTCAACTTGTGCATGCTAAAATTCATAAAATAGGTGGGGTATACCCAAGCGGACTTAAGCAACTAGATTATTACAATCAAGGATTATGACAATGCAGAAAGAAATTTAGAAGGGATCATCAATCTTCCTGTCCAAGTGGGACCGATAGTTCAGTACATCACCTGCCATGTCCTTGATCTGGACTTACCATATAATCTCCTCCTCGGTCGTCCATGGCTCCATGCTATGCAAGTCGTGCCCTCCACCTTCCATCAATGCCTCAAATTCCCAGTCAACGGACAAGAGGTTACCATCTATGCCGACCCCCAACCATTCGAATATTGTCGCGCTCTAGAGACATCATTTCCCCATTTACATTATTGTCCTAGGGTTGAAATGGGGGCATCTCGGCCATCACCTATTAATCCACCATCCACCGCAATAACCACTCCATCTTCCACCTATCCTACAGTCACAAAAGTCCAGATCATTGACAAAGGGTGTGGCGAGTACGAAATGCACACTGCTCTTAATATAGCGACCATGCCACCATCGCCACATGAGTATGGTCAACCTTCCCATGCTACCCCAAAAGAGGACAAGACTGTCACCTTCCATGGCAAGAACATCCCTACTACCACTTTTGTATCCCCGAGTATCAAGACAGATGTGCCCGAAGAAGACATAAGCCAATGGGTTTACCGAGAAGAGCCTCAGCCTGAAACTCCTCTCAAGGAATACTTCCAAGAAAAGTACCCCTGGCCGAAAAAGTTTGTGGAAAAGCATAACTATCAAGGCAGAGGCCTAGGAAAGTAAGAACAAGGGTGGTTACAACCCATTGATACTTCTCCGCTACCAAAAAATGTGGGCATTGGGTATGACAGAAAATAGAAAGGCCCCAAAACACCATCTAATACTTCCAATAGTGTAGCTGTGGACAATGGCTCATTAGAAGACATACTCGAGGAAGAATCCATCATACGTGCGTACAATGACGTCGATCACGCCGACCTATCCTCCATGTTTGAATGCCTATCCGTCTGCACCATTAGCCTATCCCTTTGCCATCCTGAGCTCATTGATTGGGACCTACAAACTAGCACACCTGTCAGTATGACTACGGATACATATGTCAACCTCATGGGATTGGGGGGGGATGAACACTCCAGTCGCAAAAATGAGAATAAGAAAAATAAAAAGCGGTCATCTAGTGAAAACCTCCCTGAGGCACTTCCTGACCTGGAAAAAGTCAAAATAAAGCATGCATCTGATGGCGAAAACCTCGAAGAGGCGCTAGAAGATGGAGATGTTCATCTTCCCCTTATGGGAACTCAACTATCTACCAGATCATCTGTTCTGATTGAAGAGACGCAAGAGATTAATTTGGGAACTGCTGAGAATCCTAAGATCACCTATGTAGCCAAGTCACTCTCCGAACAAGAGTATCCGGTCTTTGCACAGCTACTCTGGGAAGGAATCATTAACTTTGCCTGGTCATACTCAGACATGCCAGGCTTAGACCCTGCTTTAGTGGTTCATCACTTAGATATTTGCCCAGATGCCAGGCCTGTCAAGCAAAAACTCCGCAAGATGCATCCGCAAGTTGCGCTGTTAGTCAAGAAGGAATTAGAGAAGTTACTGGAGGCAGGGTTTATCAGACCAATTGACTACTCCGAATGGATCTCCAACATAGTGTCGGTTGCTAAACCAAATGGTGACATTCAAATATGTACGGACTTCAGGGATCTCAACAAAGCCTGCCCCAAAGACGACTTCCCCTTACCCAATATTGACATGTTAGTCGACCTAACAACAAGACATGAGATGTTATCTCTTATGGATGGCTTCTCCGGGTATAACCAGATTCGAATTGCACTAGAAGACCAACATAAAACCGCCTTCACAACTCCTTGGGGCACTTTCTGCTACAATGTCATGCCCTTCGGTCTCAAAAATGCGAGGGCAACATATCAGAGGGAAATGACAGTCATCTTCCATGACCTTATACACATCATCATGGAGGATTATGTCGATGACCTATTAGGAAAATCCAGAACACGAGCGGAGCATCCTGCCATCCTGAAAAGGATATTTGAGCGGTTAGAGCACTACAAGTTGTGGCTGAATCCAAAGAAGTGTGTCTTTGGGGTCACTTCCAGAAAGTTACTAGGTTTCATAGTCTCTCGCAGGGGCATTGAGGTTGATCCCGCTAAGGTGAAGGCTATCCTAGATATGCCCCCTCCACACAATCTCAAACAGCTAAGAAGCCTTCAGGGAAAAATGCAGTCCATCTGTCGGTTCATTGCCCAGCTGGCGAACAAGTGTCAGCCATTCACTCACCTTTTGAAGAAAGACTCTGCATTCCGATGGAACCAACAGTGTCAGATGGGGTTCAATAAAACTAAGGAATATTTAGCCCATCCACTAATATTGATGCCCCCTATTCCCAGCAAACCCCTCTTGCTCTACATCTCTGCCACTTCAGTCGCACTGGGGGCATTGTTGGCACAACATGATGAGTCGTCAAAAGAAAGGGCGGTCTACTACATCAGTCGGACATTGGTTGGCTATGAGCTAAACTACTCTCCCATGGAAAAATCCTGCCTTGCACTCGTCTTCAGCACACAGAAGCTTCGGCATTACATGCTTAGCCATCCCGTAAAATTAATCGCCAAAATTGATCCATTGAAGTACCTGTTATCTAGAACCACCCTGACTGGCCGCATGGCTAAGTGGGTCATGCTCCTCAGTGAATTCGACATAGAATACATGGACCGCAAGGCGATCAAAGGGCAGATAATTGCAGATCAGTTGGCGGAAGCTCCTCTAGTTGACACTCACCCGTTGATCACAGAATTCCCTGATGAGGAAGTCTTTTCAGTTGAGGAAACCCCCATGTGGACACTATATTTTGATGGATCATATACACATAATGGATCGGGGGAAGGAATTTTATTAGTTACCCCTCAGGGTGACTACATTCCCAAGTCATTTAGGATAGCATTCCCATGTACCAACAACATGGCCGAATACGAAGCTCTCCTCACCAGCCTCAAAATCACCAAACAGTGGCACATAACTCAGTTGAAAGTCTTTGGTGATTCCTTGCTAGTCATTAGGCAAGTTAATGATGAGTTTCTGACCAAGGATGATAAGTTGTTACCCTACAAACGCATGGTGGATGATTTCAAGAAATACTTCACCTCCATACAATTTGAACAAATTCCCAAGGTACGAAACAAAGCAGCTGATGCAATGGCCACTATCGGCTCCCTCCTGGACATGCCCAAGGATCGCATAGAGTGTGAGTTCCTTGTAGAACAACTATTAATCCCAGCATACGATATCCTTGAGACTGAAATGGTGTGCGAGATTGTGGGTCCCACCTCCCCATGGTACCAAGACATCTATACCTACCTCCGTGAAAACATTATACCCCCAAACCTTTCACATAACCAACGCAAATCCTTCATCCATCGCTCTTCTCGATACATCATCATCGGTGATACGCTTTATCGTCACGGGTATGATGGAATCCTCCTTAGATGTCTAAATGAGACCGAAGCCCATACTACATTAACGGAGGTACATGGCGGTGTTTGTGGAGCCCATTCAAATGGTATGGCTCTAGCCAAAAGGATCCTACGGGCTGGATATTATTGGCCTACGTTGGAACATGATGCTTGTGAGTTTGTGAAAAAGTGTCTTCCGTGCCAGCAACATGCAGATTTAATCCATGCTCCAGCACAAGATCTTCAGCCCCTCCTAGCACCATGGCCGTTTTCTCAGTGGGGTTTTGACTTGATTGGCAAGATTCACCCACCATCCTCTGACGGCCATACATTCATCATCACTGCCATTGAGTATTTCACCAAGTGGGTGGAGGCAATGCCCCTCTCACAAATCATAGGCATTCAGATCTCCAAATTCATCCTGTACCATATTCTCTGTAGATATGGTATCCCATCCACCATCATTTCAGACAACGGCAAACCATTCAAGAACCAAGCCATGAAACACCTATGCGATACCTTCCATATCCAGCACCGTTGGTCAACACCTTATTACCCCTAGGGTAATGGTCAGGCAGAAGCGACCAACAAAACCCTCATTCGTATTCTCAAAAAGGTTGTCAATCACACTGGACGAGATTGGCACCTCCACATTCATCCTGCCCTTTGGGCATATCGCACATCCATTCACACCCCAACATGCGCCACCCCCTACTCTCTGGTGTTTGGTGCCGAAGCCGTCTTGCCAATTGAGGTTGAACTTCCATCATTGAGAATCTCTCTTAAGAACCTTATCAGCGAAGAGGATGCTCGCGTTGTGCGGCTTGCACAACTAGAGTTACTGGAAGAACACAGAATAAAGGCCTACGATCATCTGCAAGCATATCAGAATCACCTCAAGCGTAGTTACAACAAGAAGGTTCATCCTCGCCAATTCTAGGTGGGCGAGCTTGTCCTTAAAGAGAACCAACGTACTCAGCAAGACTGAGATAAGAAAGGGAAATTTGAGGCAAATTGGTTGGGGCCCTATATCATAGCTGCTAAATATGGATCTGGGGCATACAGGGTTGACGACTCTTGAAGGAGAACCCTTTGTGAGCCTATCAATGTCATGCATTTAAAAAAGTTCTACGCCTAAGTCCGCTTGGTTACCCCATCTGATCAGAAAATCCAAAAAAAATCAAAAAAATTAGAAAATCCAAAAAAATAAAAAAATCAGAAAATAGTCAAGAGAAATAAATTCGTCCTATGGTGAAAACCACCTTTTTGTGGCGCCTTGGACAAGTATGGATGGTGAAAACCTAGTAACAGGCGTCATCCATAGAGGGCTTAATCATTATCTACCCGACATCCTAGTTATTTTATGTCGACTTCCGCACTATTGCCCTCACTCATCTCATCCCAGGCTGTTTGGTAAATATTGATTGAGCATTGGATGACCTCCCTAGTTTATCCCCCATTCCTGAGCTTTTCGGTATCCCACTCTGAGCTTACGTCATTCATGTTTGTGTCATCAAGTAGGGTCATCCATCGCATCGGTCCCCACCTAGATCCCATCACGTCATGTCCACCAGTCGAACTACGTTGCCCTTGCGCTGTCACGTAGGCAAGGTTGATCATTTGATTTGCCCCCGGGGCATTTTTCCATCACCATCGGTTACCATTGGTCTTCTTTTCGCTTTATCCATGGTCTTTTCTGGAACTACGAGGGCTCTGCGCTTTCACGTAGGCAAGGCTAATCTATGATCGGCCCCCGAGACCCTAGGTCTATAGGTTATGTCAGTCTTTTGTGCTTCGTTATCAAGTTATGCCCACATCTAACTAGTTCTTAACAAACGAAATTCCCTTGTGTCACAAGATCTTGTCCCTCGATGACATCCCACATTAACTGGATCATCCTACTTTCGCATCCATCTTTGATCTCAATAGGATGAATCCTTCCTAGTAGACCTCGCCAATCGCATCCACCACCTTGATTCTATGGCAAAGGACCTGTTGTCTTGATTATGATCTTTTGATGTTTTCAAATTTTGTTTATCATTTTGGGTTCCTTCCCATCACTTGTCAAGGTCGCCCTGGTCCACTATACCATGGCGTGCTTTGACCTGTTGAGATGGGGGCATACCTTGCTCTTTTATTTTGTCTGATGTCTTCTCAAGTTATCCCTCGTGAGACCCACCAAGATCTCTGGGGTCTTGTGTTATGCAGGGATAACTTTGTGTGTTTTTGGTTATTACAGCACCAGGCCCGATCGAGGTCATCATGACCTCGGGGTGTTGGGATAACCTTATTGTTTGCTATGTTTGTTTCATGCGTAGGGTACTTGCTCACCTTGGTCTTCTATATCACGACGCCTGGTACCCTGCACTATAGTAAAAATCAATGCTCCAAAGATGGCAAAATCTCACTTTCACTGCATTTCCACCATTTTGCATGCACCCTTCATTTTCATCATAACCACCGCTTATGATTTTAGTTTTGCAAGTACTCTTGTTCTTTTTTCCTCTCGTCGGTCCTCTTCCTCTTAGGATATTAATGGTTTTTTTTGGCAAATGCAATCTTCCATCCGCCTATCGCCTATCTGCATTCCCATAATGGTCTTTATTGACATTTAGGTGCATCGTAAGCATTTAGGTACATCATACATCATATAAACATGCATAAATCGTCCATCCACATGTGCATCCATAAATCATACATCATACATCATATAAAAATGCATAAATCGTCCATCCACATGTGCATCCATAAATCATACATCATACATCATATAAACATGCATAAATCATCCATCCACAGGTGCATCCATCAACCGTACATCATAAATCATATAAACATGTGCATCCATACATCATAAATCATAGAAACGTTTGCATCAATCATAAATCATCCATCCATAAAAACATAAAGCATAAAACATAAGTCATCCATATAAACATGTGTATATATATGCATGTGGAATCACATCATGAATCATCTCATATAGTTGCATAAAGGAAACATCCTGCATAATGTCAATAAAGGCTATCACATAATCAAAATCATAAAATCTCATGATACAATACATCTCCATCATATATCGCATAATAAAGTACAAAATTTAGAGATGTGGATCACCTCTGCTCTCTGGCGACATGAACAAACCATCCATCTTGTATCTGCCAAAAATGACCAATGTCCTGCATCTGTCTGCTCTACTGTGAGCTGCCCACATCTGACCTCTGCGGAGAATTAGGTGCTGACCCTCTATGTCCTGGTGTCCCTTGGTACTCGCGGGTGGGTGTCCCCTGGTACTCACGGGTGGGTGTCCCCTGATAACCGCCATATGGAGACGGAGTCCGCCGGTAGTCGCTGAAACCACTGGTGTGTGTCCCTAGTGACTGGGATGGCCCTGGTGGCAATGGAGCCTGACTAACGTAGTGCGCTGTGCGCTGTGCTGGATCTGGAACAATCTACTCATATACCCCCCTCCAATAGCTATCCTACTACATAAACTCATCCCGTTGTCCTGCTATCAGTCTCGCGGCATTCCTCTTATGCCTATACCGATCTCGATCTACACTGATAGCCCGCCACTCCCATGCCCAGGCCTCCTGAGCTAGTATCAACTGCCATATCTGCTTAGAGCCTCTATCTATCTCGGCCTGCATCGCCTGTAACTGAGTGTACAGCTCCTGTACATCTATCCCTACACCTCCTCCCTCAACCAGCACCCCCTGTAATTGAGCCT
>VDFB02045327.1:0-126879 GCA_007258455.2 Sequoia sempervirens | reverse complement strand
TTTTGTTTTTCAAAAATATGTGCGTAAATGACTAAAAAATACAAAGTTCAATTTTGAGCTAACCTGGCGGGGTACGGCGCAGTGGGTGAAGAATATCCGTCTCTCGTCCGCCCGGTGAATGACGTCACTGTCATACTCCGGCATGGTGTCTGCTCTCGCTCGCCGCCTTTTTCTTCCTCTCCTCCTTCTCCACTTGCCAGCTGTCACAATGGGCCCAAGGTAAGTCAACAATTACCTTTTATCCCCTTTTCACTTTTTCCTCATGGTCTTTTTTTTTCTTTTTTTAACCAAAAAATTCTTCTGATTAATTCATCCAAGCTCTTTCTTCCCGGGGCCGCCATTTGCACATTGTTTATCCGATTGACTCTATTCAAGCGCCGTTCTTCTCGTTTTTCCGTGCTCTTTCCAACAACACGTACCACTCCATACTTTCGAGAAGTTGACTGGGGCTCCCTTTTCCTCCCCCGTCCCCCTTCTCGAGGGGGCATACCCTACCATTCCCGCCTAACCCGTTGCTATGACCCTACCTTCGCTTGACGGGGGCATCCTCTCCACATTCCCTTTGTTCAGGGCAGCTCATGCGCACTCTCCCATGCTGGGACATCTCTGTTCCTGGTCTCTTCCTCTATAGGGTCATCTGCATTCTATTTTTCTTCGAAACCCTATTATTCTAATAGTATTTCGAAGAGGGGCAAAATGTAGACGTACAATTTGATCACTTCCATATGATCAAATGTGTCTCCTCATTCATCTGGTTCCTCATCCCCTCTGTCAATATTAATTAAACCAGTTGTTTAATTAATACCCTGCATCTTGCACAAAGGTCCTAAAGTATTTGATTTAATACTTTGCCCCTCTTCCTCCTCTAAATTAAATAAATATACCCTTTTATTTAATCTAGTCATATTCCCCTTTTGAATTAAAATTCATTTTTAATTCATCTTTTCTCTCTCATGGTCACATCCTCCAACTTTTGCAAGTTGGTCCCTAATCCATTTTAATTATTTCATCTTCTTCTAATTAACAAGGGTTAGCATGTGCACACCCTTAATCATCATTAAGGTCACATCCTCCATAATTTTCCACTTACTTCTAATGAGTCATTAGTCCATCTACCTGAGTACTTGCACAACCTTAATCATTTGATTAGCCTAACCTAATCCTCCTCCCACTTATGGCATGTGTCCTTAAGTCAACCTTATTAAAGGCTTTCTCCTTTTGGACAAGGCATCCCCCTTCCCCATGTGAATTTTTAATTCACCTTTTAATCCCCCAAGGCACCTAAAAGGAATTTTTAATTCTTTCACTTCTCCCCACATGTCCTCTATTCATTCTTTATTCTTTTTCTCATCCCCATAAGAATATTTGAGGAATTTTTAATTCCCCACTTGTCCTCTCTCCCACATGGGGACAAGTACCTCCTTTATGAGGAGATCTTGTCCAATCCCAAGGTACTTTGTACCCCCTCCATGTCATGTCCTTCTCCTTCCACCTCATGTCCACTTCACCTTTTAGGGCTATCTCACATGCCACATGTCAAGATGTGAGGGCTTGTGAGTTCTCAACTCACCTTGGCCCCACATCTTGATATTTGGTAGCTCAATCTTGACCGTCCATTTCCCTAGGATTTCCCAAAAATCCTATAAATACCCCCTCTTTTCTCTCATTTTGGAGAGATCATTTTGCTAGCCAAACTCTTGCAATTTTGTTTCTCAACTTATACTTAGCCATTTTCTTGTTTTCATCCACTTGCACTCATCCTCACAACATCACTTAGCTTGCATCTACTTGTCATCAAAGGAGCATACACATCCAAGATCGAAGGGCCAACCAAAGGATTGACTCGAAACAAGGTATAACATTCTGTTTGTTGCTTTTGTCTTGTTTTGTTTCCAACTTAGGCTAATCTTGAGGTGTAGGTTGTTTTAGTGTTTATTTGCACTCTTTCACTTGTTGCTTGATTTCTAACACTCACATTCGACCTATCACAGCAGAAAATGTTGATTTTTGAGCCATCGAAGAGAATCTCAGCCAAAAAAGAAATGCAACATCCTTATTTTGATGATCTTGACAAATCTCAATTTTGATTTCAAGCCATTATAAAAGAGTGTGTGAAGCTTTGTGAGGGAATCTCAAGTTTCTCATTTGAAGTTAACCTCTAAATGAGAACCTATGATGTAGACATTATAAGAGAATATCGTATGTAGGAGTGACATTGTAAAATATCTGTGAGAACAAACATTTGACATTTACTGAAATAATGAAATTTGGTGTAGGGGCACCGAGGTTATTGAGAAAATCTGGTTCACAAAAATCTTTTAAGTTAGTTTTGTGTTTTGAGTTTTGTTAATTGAATAAGGTCATAACACATCCACAATTGATTTATAATGTAATAAGTCATGTTAGTTACAAAAATAATAGTTAGGCATGATTGGAGAGATGTAGAATCATTTGTAAGGGCTATTTAAAGCCTCTTGAAGGCTATTTAAGTCAATATTTGAATTTGTAGCCTTTTGAAGGAAAATATTTGAATATGGTTGTAAATGTACTATTAGTGGGATTGAGATTGTTAACCTTTAGAGAGTAGCAGTATTTATGTTGATAAAATTTCCTTTAGATGCAAGGATTCAAAGCACATCAACCATGTGGTGCAAATGATTAAATCCTAGAGATGATCTGTAGCAATGAAAGAGTCTGAAAAGGAAGAGAGAGATACACTAGTGACTCAGGAGAAACTTTAGTGATGCAGAGTCAAGGTGGAGAAAACTCAAACAAATCAGATTTCAGTAAATCAACAACCTTTGTTATTTCATTTGGCCATCTTGGAACAACTACCAACAAAAAGGCTTCCAAACTCAACAATTTGGCTTAAATTTTAGACAATTCCTCTCAAGGACCATCTCATCATCAATATAGCATCTACTCAAACCCCCAACACCATTCCCAAGCCAAACATACAAGGTTTCTTTGCAATTTCTTGGAGATCCTTCAAACTGCCCTACAAAAGGCTACAAAATTAGCCCTATTTTACAAACAAAATACTCTTTAAACTTCTTCTAACCCAACAAGCTCTTGGAAAGTCATCAAATAGGTCACAAAACTCCCAATTCCATAGGTTTTAGAAAAGCACTCAACCTCTAAGCCATAATTTCTTAAAACCCTCAATTTTCTAACAAACACCTAGGGTTTTTAGCATCTCACAACTCCAAGGCCTTCCATACCTCACCAAAGCATCAAAAAAGTTTTTTAGGGTCTTCACACACATAATAAACCTTCACCTAGCCTTTAGACTCAGTAGATCTCAAAAACATCACTTTGGTTCCTCCATTTCAAGCCAAAATCTCACATTCTCAACCTAAAACAACATCACCAACCCTATAAAAGCCTTACCATTATTAAAAGATTTAAGGAAACTTGAAAAAAAAACATTGTAAACCTTTCCTTCAAGTCACAATTCACCATAGTTGGAGGAAGGGCTCTATCACAAAAATTAAAGTAAACTGAGACCCTGTTGGTCTATATAGGCTAAATAAAGAAAAATGGATTTTCCTTTCACTAAAACAACCAAAGGTGTATAAAAATATATTGAAATCTAGGTTAAGACCTGCCACCACAATGTTTCATGAATTTCTATTCATAAGAGGCCTATACTAGGCCATACACAGAGAAAAGAAACTAAAAACTCAAAAAAATGTTGAATTTCCATAGTTTTAGGCATTGTGAAGAGAACCAATCTTCAAAAAAACTATTGATTGAACCCCCATTCAGGCTTGAATGATGTTTTTAATACATTTAAAATGAGAATCATCTCCCTTCAATTCCCATAACTACCTTTGAACCACCAAACCCTTATTAAGCCTACAAATACTAGTATTTAACAATGGTTTTGCTTAATAAGCTTTATCATGCAAATTTATTATTCTAAAGGCCTAGGACCACTTAGACACCCTTATAACATGAATTTTAGACTCTTTCTTTGAACTCACACCTACTTTTTACATAATTTTCCTTTATAGCAATATCAACAATTATTTAATTCAAGAGCACTTTTGCACATTTGTCCACCCTAACCTACTAATTCCCAAAGTGCATAAAAGATTGGTCTATTAGACCTCATTCAAGATAAAAAGACCTCAACATGCTAACATTTACCAACTTTTCTCCCAATTTACCATAAAAAAATCATAAATTAAGGGTGAGGTGTGGGTGCTCCTGCACCATTCATCTTTCAAAAACAAAGTCAATTAGGCTGGTAGACATCTAGATCGGGCTAACATTTGGTGGAAGAGGAAGAAAGATGACTAGAACTCTAGAGGCCCACCATAATAGATTTTGGTATTGAACCATGAGAGTATAAGAGAGGTTTGATATCATGTATCAAAACATTAAGCATGCATTCTTCCAACCAACAGAGAAGGAGATGATTACTTTGCTTCATTTTCATTTGCATAAGCATATCAAGGCAATGGAACCAAGAAGACCAAGGATGTCTAGTTTTATGTGGAGGTAATGGATGTGGTCCAAACTTTAGGAGGGTCAAGAAGGTCAATGTATGTTCTTGATGAAATTGAGGAAGAACAACAAGAGAGGGACATGAAAAATAAAATCAATATAGAGTTTCAAGGATTTTTCAAGCGAGTAAGAGAGTTGTGGGAGCAGCCTCATCTAAAAGATTTTGAGCTAGACTTTGATATGTATCATTTAGAGAGCTTGGTTTTCATGGAGTTCCTTTCAAAGCCTCTGCTTTTATTATTCTTATGGTAAAATGTTTGGTAGAGTTGGTGGAATTACCTTTTTTAGTAGTAATCTATATTAGTGAGATTGAGATTGTTAACCTTGAGAGAGTAGGACTTGGGAAAAAGGAATTTGATATGGTTATTTCTTTCAAAGACTTCAAGTGGGATGTACTTCGCATTGACACCATTCCTCAATCTTCACTTGATGGCATCAAGGAATGGCTGAACTCCATGGTTATAAATTATTATGAAAGTAGAATGACCTTGTACTAGCAGCTAATTTTGAAGACTATTATTGATGATTCAAAGCACATCAACCATGTGGTACAAATGATTAAATCCCAAAGATTATTTGTAGCAATGAAAGAGTCTGAAAAGGTAGAGAGAGATACATTGGTGACTTAGGAGAAACTTCAGCTTTCAAAAAACAAAGCTAATTAGGTTGGCAGATGTGTGGATCAGGCCAACATTTGTTGGAAGAGGAAGAAAGACGACTGGAACTCTGGAGGCCCAACATACTGGATTTTGAATTTCAACCATGAGAGCAGAAGAGAGAGTTGATATCATGTATCAAAACATTAAGCATGCATTCTTCTAGCTAGTAGAGAAGGAGGTGATTACTTTGCTTCATTTTCATTTGCATAACCATATCAAGGCATGGGAACCAAGAAGACCAAGGATGTCAAGTTTTATGTGGAGGTAATGGATGTGGTCCAAACTTTAAGATGGGCAAGAAGATCAATGTATGATTGTTAACCTTGAGAGAGTATTTATGTTGAGGAAATTTCCTTTAGATGCAAGGATTCAAAGCACATCAACCACATGTGGTACAAATGATTAAATCCCAGAGATGATCTATAGCAATGAAAGAGTTTGAAAAGGAAAATAGAGCAACACTGGTGACTCAGGAGAAACTTTAGCTTTCAAAAACAAAGTCAATTAGGCTGGCAGACGTGTGGATCAGGCCAACATTTGGTGGAAGAGGAAGAAAGATGATTGGAACTATGGAGGCCCACCATACTAGATTTTGGTATTCAACCATGAGAGTAGATGAGAGAGATGATATCATGTACAAAACATTAAGCATGCATTCTTCCAACCAGCAGAGAAGGAGATGATTACTTTGCTTCATTTTCATTTGCATAACCATATCAAGGCATGGGAACCAAGAAGACCAAGGATGCCGAATTTTATGTGGATGTAATGGATGTGGTCCAAACTTTAGGAGGGACAAGAAGTTCAATGTATGATTGGTGCAGGAGCACCATTCAGTAGGTTTTGTTCATCAAGGCAAATAAGGAGTAGAATATCATCAATTTACTAAAAATGGCTTTTTGAGCCATTCCTCTTTTTGTAGCCTATGTAACTTGAGGAATGGATATGCACTAACATTATTAAGGTGTGGGAATGATGTGTTAGTGTTGGGGAGGTCTGAAAGTGAGATGGGTGTGAAACCCATGTGTGTAAAAGTGAGTTTTCTTTAAGAAAAATGGTGGTTTTGAAGAGTCAAATTCTATTTTTGTGTAGGGAAGCATTATTTTATGATTGTTTGAGCTTGTGTAGGGTAACACAAAATTTTTTGAGTAATTTTTAGGGTTGTGGTTAGCTTTGGAAGTATCGTTTTCAATAAACCCCTAGGGTTTATACTACAATAGAGGGTTTTGTAGTTTACCCATTGTATGGTGGTATAAATGAGATTTTATTATGGATTTTGAAGTTTTGAAACCTTAAAATTTTTTCCCCAAGAGTTGGTAAGGTTTGTATAATTTTAGAGTATAGACCCTTTGTTCAACCGAATCGATCCCTCAAGGGTCCAAAGGGCAAAATGGCTGCAAACTTCAGCATGAGATTACTCGGACATCGTGATGGTTAGAAAATTCTCATCTAATCCTATGGGATAAAGTTGGGCCCTCTACAATAACCTCTCTTAGTTTTTGTTATCTCAGAGTGGTTTTCCCATGGTGTCCAGTTTTCAGTTGATGGAAAAAGTGTCAAATGGAAGTAGTAGAAAGTTGCAAAGTGGCGTAACTTTTGTTCTGCAACTCGTGTGACCAAATGGACTGTTCCAATGCATCTAAATAGGAATTTTTATGCTAGGCATGGTCCTCTTTCACACCCAAACACGCGGAATCACTCCGAGCTATGTTCAACCAGATCAATCATTTAAGGGTCAAAAGGGAAAAATGGCTGCAAACTTCAGCATGAGGTTACTCGGACACCGTGACGCTTAGTAACTTCTCATATAATCTGATGGGATCATGTTGGATACCTCTATAATAAAATCTCTTGGTTTTCATTATCTCAGAGTGGTTTTCCCTTGGTGTCCAGTTTTTAGTTGATGAAAAAAGTGTCAAATGAAAGCAGTGGAAAGTTCCAAAGTGGTGCAACTTTCATTCTACAACTCATGTGACAAAACAGACTATTCCAACGTGTCTAAATAGGAATTTTTATGCTAGGAATGGTCCTCTTTGCACCCAAACACGCTGAATCACTCGAGCTATGTTCAACCTAATCAATCCCTTAAGGGTCCAAAGGCAAAATGGCTACAAACTTCAGCATGAGGTTATTTTCGACAATCGCGGACACTTAAAAAACTTTTCATCTAATCCTATGGAATTGCATTGGGCCCTCTACAATAACCTCTCTCGGTTTCATTATCTCAAGTGCATTTTCCTGTGGTCCAATTTTCGTGATGGAAAGTGTTAAATGGAAGCAGCGGGAAAGGTATGTGGTGCAACTTTCGCTCTGCGAATCGTGTGACCAAAAACACTTCCAATGCCAGTGGGTACGTTTTTATAGGGAAATGGTTTTCACACCCAAACTTCTGAATCATTTTGAGCCTGTTCAACTGGATGCTTAGAACTTCTCATCTAATCCAATGGGATCATGTTGGGCCCCTCTACAATAATATCTCTCATTTTTTATTATCTTGGAGTGGTTTTCTCGTGGTGTCCAGTTTTTAATTGATGAAAAAAGTGTCAAATGGAAGCAGTGGAAAGTTGCAAAGTGGTGCAACTTTCGTTCTGCAACTCGTGTGACCAAACAGACTATTCCAACGCGTCTAAATAGGCATGTTTACGTTAGGAATGGTCCTCTTTTGCACCCAAACATGCAGAATCGCTTTGAGCTACATTCAACCAGATCGATTCCTTAAGGGTCCAAAGGGAAAAATGGCTGCAAACTTCAGCATGAGGTTACTCGGACATCATGATGCTTAGAAACTTCTCATCTAATCCCATGGGATTGCATTGGGCCCCTCTACAATAACCTCTCTCAGTTTTCATTATTTCAGAGTGGTTTTCCTGTGGTATCCAGATTTTAGTTGATGGAAAAAGTGTCAAATGAAAGCAGTGGAAAGTTGCAAAGTGGTGCAATTTTCGTTCTGCAACTTGTGTGACTAAACAGATTATTCCAACACATCCGAATAGACATGTTCACACTAGGCATGGTCCTCTTTCTCACCCAAACATGCAAAATCACTCTGAGCTATGTTCAACCAGATCGATCCCTTAAGGGTTTGAGTATAGTATGTTAAAATAGGCCATTCCACCTATTGTCTAGGCTATGTCTCGGTGATATGGGGTTGATGTAAGTAGGAAAGGGAGTAGGAATAAGAAAATAATATTAGTAAGGGCATTGGAAGAGATTACTAATGCTGCCCCTATTGAAAATTCAAAATTGAGGCCCTTTAAAAGCAATGCTAGAAGAGGTGAAAATAAGAAATTGCTTGAAAATAAGTTATAATAGGTTGGAAATAGGGTGAGATTGTGGATTTTGATGTGTTCAAAAGGTCTATAAGGACAAGGGAGGTCAAAAGTATGTTATGGCATGACATGCCCTAATTGGGAAAATAGGGGTTTTGAATGAAAAAGAGAGGTTTGAGGGAGTAAACGTGGGTAAAGTCAAGGGGCAACATAATTTGGTGGTCAATTAAGTTTGTGCAGGAAAAATGAAGAGTGTTGGAATATGTTTTGAGGTTCAGGTTTGGGGGTTCAGTTCGCCGGTTTGGCCAAATTTTTTTGGAGGAGGGTTTAGTTCATTTTGGGTTTGTTGGTACAAAAAACATGTATATATATATATCTATGCAACTTAGAAGAATGAATTAGGATTAGAATATCACATATCATCATATAAACAACAAAACCACCATAAAATTGAATTTCATTTAAAACAAAAAAATTGCCAAAAAAAAGTGTTTATAACCTGCAAATAAATGTGAATAAAATCACGTTGATTTTGGCGTGAAAAAAAACCATGAGACCATAGGTTGTTGCTTACTATTATGATTTGATAGATTTTTTCCAAGCATCCATAGCTTGTTCGAAAGTAGTTTTTTAGGCTTTTAGCCATAGTAGCAAGGCAATGAATTGTTTGATAAAATGCTTTCATAGACATGTATGAAAAATGTGAGCATAGACAAGGAGTGAACTCTTTGAAAAATGCCTCAAAGAAATGTGGTTTCATTGTGATGGAATGGCATGACGAATGGCATGACAAGAAAATTGCTATGGATTGTCATGGCATCCCCACCACCATTGAGACCACATTTCTTTGAGGCTTTTTTTCAAATAGTTCACCCTTTGTCTATATTAAGCTTATTATTATGCTTTGATAGATTTTTTCCCCAAAGATCCATAGCTTGTTTGGAAGCACCTATTTTAGGATTTAGCCATAGCAAGGAGGTGAACTATTTGATAAAATGATTTTGCTAAACATGTATGAAAAAATGTGGTAGCATAGACAAGGCAGTGAACTATTTGAAAAATGCCTCAAAGAAATGTGGTTTCATGGTGATGGAATGGCATGATCTAATGCCATGATTAGCATTGTTATGGATTACATGGAATTCCACCACCATTGGAGACCACATTTCTTTGAGGGTTTTTGCAAATTGTTTGCTGCCTTGTCTATGCTATTGCTTATTATTATGTTTTTTTGATAGATTTTTTCCAAGCATCCATATCTTGTTTGAAGCACCTATTTTAGGATTTTAGCCATAGCAGCAAGGAGGTGAACTGCTTTGATAAAATGCTTTGGTAAACATGTATACAAATGTGGTAGCATAGACAAGGTAGTGAATTGTTTGAAAAACTAAAGAAATGTGTGTCTCTGCCGCGATGGAATGCCATGACAATCCATAGCTTGTTCAAAAGCACCTATTTTAGGCTTTTAGCCATAGCAACAAGGCAATGAACTGTTTGATAAAATGCTTTGATAGACATGTATGAAAATGCTAAGATAGATAAGGCAGTGAACTCTTTGAAAAATGCCTCAAAGAAATGAGGTCTCACGGTGATGGAATGCCATGACAATCATTGATTGTCATGGCATTCCATCACCGTGAGACCTCATTTCTTTGAGGCATTTTTCAAAGAGTTCACTGCCTTGTCTATGATATTGCTTACTATTATGCTTTTGATATATTTTTTCCAAGCATCCATAGCTTGTTCGAAAGCACTTGTTTTAGTCTTTCAGCCATAGCAACAAGGCAATGAGCTATTTGACAAAATGCTTTGGTAGACATGTATCAAAAATGTGGTAGTATAGACAAGGCAATGAATTGTTTGAAAAAATTCCTCAAAGAAATGTGGTCTCATAGAATGCCATGACAAGCAAATGCAATTGGGAGTTGCTCCTAGTTATTAGTTATGCAATGTGAAGTAATTGCATAACTGCTTAGGTTGAATTTGTAAAAACTATATTGTAATTGAAATTTTGTCATCTATCAACATCTAGTTATTAGTTATGCAATGTGAAGCAATGCTTTTAGTTTGAAATATGTGCAATGCAATGTAATCAACGATATGAATATAAACTACAAAAATCTATTTTTTACAATTTATTAGTTAAATTCTTTATTTTATTTGCTCTCTATATCTCTATGCTATGTTATCTCTTTGCTTTTTTACCTTTTTTTTTAAATCTGATTTTTTTTTTAAATTTTTCTAGACTTTTTCCAGATTTTTTCAAAAAATCTTATACTTTTGGTTTGCCGATTTTTTCCCCAAAATATTTTTGCTGCTATGGTATAAACACATATCTCTTTTTAATATCAAGGATACTTTTTGAAACTTCCATGCATTGCTAATCTAAAAGGAAAAGTCTTTTTCCTAATCTGTATGTAGCCATGCTTTTGACATTGTCAAAAGGAGCAAATATGGACACCATCGATAAAAAATATTTGCATTAACCAAATAGCCATGTACGCATACATTAATATATGTCGATATAAGTATAAAATATAGTTGCAAAATAGCCATATAGGCTTACGACAATGCCATATAGGCATACAATGTCAAATATATCCAATACAAGATATGTACAAAATTGCCATGTCTAGGCATACAACAAAGGGCTCTGGAATCAAAATTCATTTCTCTCCATGCTCTGGAAATAAATTATTTCCCTTTGTTTGGCAATTCGATGGTGATAAGTCCGTCACTCATTTCTGTTGTGCTCGAGGAGTGCTCCTATTCCTCCTCCTACAGTTTAGCTCTTGGTGAAGTTTTAATTGTTACAATAAGAAGTAAAGACATTAATATATAGAAATTACATTATAAAAAATGATATATTTAACAAAATAATCACTTACGGCTATCTCATGATCACTCTCCACGATGGAAATAATTGCATGTCAATGCTCAGGTGTGCTCAAGCCCTGTATAAACCATCCAAATAGGAATTAAATTACGAATCAATAATGGTTTGATTTTTCACTAGAACTAACATCTATAACAATGAATGTAAATTGAAATTTAGTAATTTGCCGCATACCTCCTCTATCAGAGCCATTGAGGATTGTATAGTGGATGAAACAATGATATCCATTTCCCTTTTAACATTTGGAGGTGTTTCCACAACCAACATCTAAAAATAAAACAACAAATTATTCAATCACAAAAAAGTTACAATAGCGATCCAAATCATGACTTATGATGTATGAGATCTAATGAACAAAATTTTGAGTACAAGTATTAAACTATATATTTCTGGTAGACCTTGGCAGTTTGATAGGAAGACCAAGCATGATGGGGAGAAGAACACATACTCCATTGTGAAGGATGGGAAGACTTACAACCTTTCACCTCTCCTAGAAGAAGACAAGGCAAAGCATGAAGGGCCTAGTGTTTTGATGGTGGGTGAGAAGGAGTTCATGAAGAACTTGAAGGAAGGAGGAGGAAGAGGATTCTTCTGATTATGAAGCCAAAAAGTGAAGTAGATCTGCCCACAAAGAAGAAGGAAGATGCACCAAAGGAAGTCCAAGAGTTGTTGGAAAGGTACAAGGACATAACAATGAATGAATTACCTAGTTCCCTACCTCCCATTAGGGATATAAGCCACCATATTGATCTGATTCTAGGGGCTACATTGCCCAATAAGGCTGCATACAAGATGACACTTGCTCAAAATGAGGAGATTGCAAGACAAGTGCAAGAGTTGATGGATAAAGGGCTAGTGAGGAAGAGTTTGAGCCCATGTGTTGTTCCTACTATCCTAGCACCAAGGAAGGATGGGAATTGGAGGCTTTGCATTGATTCAAGAGCCATTAATAGGATCACAATCAGATATAGGTTCCTGATGCCAAGAATGGAGGACCTCATGGATTGTCTACCAGGAGCATCTTACTTTTCCAAGATTGATCTAAAGAGCAGGTACCATCAGATAAGGATCAAAGAGGGGGATGAATGGAAGAAATATTTTAAGACTAATGAAGGGATCTATGAGTGGTTGGTGATGCCCTTTGGGTTATCAAATTCCCCCTGTACATTTATGCACCTTATGAATGAGGTATTGAGACCTTTCATTGGAAATTTTGTTGTAGTTTATTTAGATGACATCCTTGTGTTTAGTAGGTCTAAAGAAGAACATTTGAAGAACCTTGACATGGTACTAAGGAGGTTACAAGAGGATAAGCTATTGATCAACATGGAAAAGTGTGAATTCGTGAAGGAAGAACTAGTCTACCTTGGTTTTCTCATGTCCAAGGGAAGTTTGAAAATGGATCCTTCAAAGGTGGATGCTATTCTTACTTGGTCAACACCAAAATCCATGGGAGATGTGAGAAGCTTCAGTGGACTTGCAAACTTTTATAGAAAGTTCATCAAGAACTTTAGCCAAATTTGTGCACCAACCTTGGACACCATTAAAGGAGGTAAAAAAGGTAAGTTTTCTTGGACCAATGAGGCTGATAAAGGTTTTGAATATCTGAAAATTAGAGAAGCACAATAGCCTATACTTGTGCTCCCTGATTTTGATAAAGTTTTTATCATTGAGTGTGATGCTAGCAATCAAGCAATAGGGGTTGTTTTGAGCCAAGAAGGTAGACCGGTTGCATTTTTCAATGAGAGGTTGAATGATGCAAAGAGGAAGTATTCTTCCTATGATTTGGAATTGTATGCTATGGTCCAAGCCCTCAAAAAGTGGAGGAACTACTTGTTACCTAAATAATTTGTTGTTTATACTGATAATCATGCCTTGAGTTTTTTGAATGCATAGAAGAAACTCAGTCATAGGCACATGAAGTGGGTAGAGTCTTTGCAAGCCTATACTTTCACAATAAAGCATAAGAAGGTCCAAGAAAATAAGGTGGCAAATGCTCTCAATAGAAGGGAACTTGTAGTGCAAGAGATCCAACTCCAAAGCATGGGGGTTGAAGCATTGAAGGATATGTATCATGAATTTTTAGATTTCAAGGAGGTATACAATGTTTGTGAGCAGCATTTGAATTCTTTTCATGGTGAATTCTCAGAATTTTTATTGCAGAATGGTTTTCTCTTCAAAGGAATCCAATTGTGTGTGTGTAAATGCTCAATGAGGGAGAATATCATAAAGGAGAAACACAGTGGGAGTCTTCGAGGTCACTTTGGCCTTGACAAGACCTTGGAACAAGTTAGGATATTTTACTATTGGCCAAAGTTGCAGGTGGATGTGAGAAGGTATGTGGAAGGCTGCACAATATGTCAAAAGGAAAAGGGAACTTCATCAAATGCAAGACTCTATCAGCCACTGCCTATTCCCAATAGGCCTTGGGAGTGTGTAAGTATGGTCTTTTTCTTGGGGTTGCCTAGAACCCAAAGAGGTTTTGATAGTATCTTTGTGGTAGTTGATAGATTTAGTAAGATAGCACATTTTCTTCCTTGCAAATGCACCAATGATGCATCTCATATAGTAGGTCTCTTCTTTAAGGAGGTTGTTAGGATACATGGACTGCCTTTAAGCATTTTTTCTGACATTGGTCACTTTTGGAGGACCTTGTGGAAGAAACTCAAGGAAAAAATCTGTCCTTTAGTTCAACATACCATCCACAAATGGATGGAAAAACTGAAGTGGTGAATAGATCATTGGGAAACCTCTTAATATGCCTTACCAAGTAGCATGGACAAGCTTGGGATCTGATTTTACCTCAGGCTAAATTTGTATATAATGACTCCATGAATAGGAGCATTGGTAGAAGCCCTTTTGAAGTAGTCTATGGAATGCACCCTAGAGGGGTCTATGAACTAAGAGATCTACAAGGAGATTATAAGAGAAGTGCTCAAGGTGAGGAATTTTCTATTACAATCAGGGATATTCATCAACAAGTGAAGGAAACCCTTCAAAAGAATATTGAGAAGTATAAGGAAAAGGCAGATTTAAAGAAGAGGAATGTCCAATTCAAGGTTGGAGGCTTGGTGATGGCACACTTGAAGAAGAAGAGACATCTAAAAGGAAATTATACCAAACTCATGATGAATAAGATAGGACCTTGCAAGGTGGTCCATAAGTTTGGCCAAAATGCTTATGAAATAGAGCTACCTCCTGGGGTGGCAATCTCTCCTATCTTCAACATTTTTGACTTGTATCCTTTCAAAGCTTTTGTGAGTGCAGGTGATGGAGCATGTACAACAACAATGGAGGATGAAGATTGGGTGAAGGAACTACCCCCCATCCAACCTTGTTGGATCTCACTTGTGATCATATGGTTTGTCCTTGATGACAAAATCCCTTTCAGTTGATTCTACTTGTTGATAGTTTCAAATTGGTTTCTCATGCTTTATCTTGGAAAAGAACATTTTGGCGTGAAAATGCTAGGGTCTCCCCAATCCGTTTTTCTGATAAACATTTGTATTGCCTTTTGGCAAGATGTTTCTGATGTCATGACAATTTGATTTTACATATAGGCAGCTTTCAGCGTGACATTCATGTGGTCTTGGCGATAGAGGAAAGGTCTATCGGTATGAGCACTTTTCACTGGGGAGAGGTCTTTACGAATGAGTCGGGTCTCACTGACTAATACATGAGGTGGTTCATCGGCATAAGAAATTCCTATTGGCATGTTGTTTCATCAAGCGCTTTGTGTCTTGCCGATCGGCACAAGAAAGAACATATCGACAAGAGTTACGACTTCGATATAATGTCTTAGCGAACTCATCATGTCTCCTCGACTGACAACAAAGGGGGCTTTCAGCAAGTGTTTCACAGTCAGTATGTGGTCACACTGAAATTGGTATGTCACACCGACCGCTGTTGAAATATTATATATCGACATGAGTTTAAGGCTTCGGTGAAGGGTCACAACGAAATTGTTATGTTTCACTGACCATATGCATGTGGACGTCTATTGGCGAGACATTCATGTGGTTTTGGCGACTGAGGATGAACTTATCACTAGGAGTTTTGATATTCAAAGTAATGTCTCAATGACTTTGTTGGGTCTTATCGACTAAGTCTTATGAGGGGCTTTCGGCAAGAGGTTGGTATTGTCTTAGTGACTCAGAGTGGATAAAGATTTTTGGTATGACATAGTGTGCTCTCCAAGAGGTCTCCTCGACATTGATATGTCTCGACAATGCATAAAACAAAAGGAACATTTCAGTATGACTCATGTGCTTGAAGAAAGGTCTTGGTGAGTTTTTTTTCTTGTACCGACCGACAACATAAAGGTATTCATCTCGGTAAGAGTTAAGGTTTTCGGCGTGAGGTCTCGGCGAGTGACCTTCGGTCTCGCTGATGGAACACAAAAGGACTTTGTCGATATAGGATCTGACTTGTCTTAGTGACACTGGATGAAAGGATGACTTTTGGTATGACTCAAACATTCTACAAGAGGTCTCCTTGATGACGGTATGCTATAGCGACCCTCATAAGATAGAAGGATGCATCAGCGAGAGATTCATTATGTTATAGCAACTTACAAGGGATAAAGTATTTCGGTGAAACATAATGAAATCTACATAACGTCTCCCTGACAGCAGAATGTCACAACAACAAACAGAGGGATGACTGACGGCAATAAATTTTCCTTCAGCATAGGTATTGAATTGTCACGGTGACATGTTTGATCATGGGGGCTCTCGACAAAACAAAGACTTGTCTACAAGATGTCTCTCTGATATCAAAAGGCTATAGCGATAGTGAATGAAACAAAAAGGGGATCTCGGTAAGAATCTTTCTTATGTCTCAATGATTGGAAAGAACATAACTTATGAGCTTTCGGCATGACATAATGTATTCAGTATGTCTTCTCCCCGACTCTGATGGGTCATGGCGAAAGCGATAACTAAGAGGAATGTCTGGCGATTTAATTGCCTTCGGCAGGACTATTTGGTTGTCTCAGCGAATGGTTAATGAAGACTCAAACACTGTGGTCAACATGAGAATTCTAAATTAGGTGTTGGCCAACATCATTTGTTGGCATCGAATCTTAGAATGATTACATGGCAAAATATTCTCTGAGATTTTAGAGGTTATGATTTTCTGTTTGTGGGCAGTCGTGGTTTTGATGAAAATCTAGCAGTTACAATTTGAAATCTCCTAATTCAGCGTAGAAATTAAAGCTCTCTAGAAAGGCATTACTCTGATTTTTACCATCATCTACTGATCATCATTTTTTAGCTTCATATTCAAATTAGCAAGAGAGTTTCAGAATTTTGTGAAAAATGCTTTTTGAAGATTTCTTCATAACTGACATACTTGAAATGTATATAAAAACCAGTTTTGAAAACAGTGGAGGTGCTGCTGGCCAATAATTCTGAGAGATAGTTATTTTGGCCGTATCAAGAGATGTATTGAAAAACTCTGTAATACAAGAGTTGGATTCTTAGGGTATAAGGGAGATAAGAGTGTTGAGTTTCTTGAGCTTACTAGAAAACAAAGAGATCCTTTGATATTACTATTGTTCTAAAAATAATTTGAGGGGTTGGTGCTCCTTGAGATAGATATCTCTAAACGAGGGGTTGGTGTTTCAAAATGAGGGGTTGGTGCTCCTTGAGTTGGTGCTCATAAATTAGCCTATAAGGTATTGTGAACAATTGATTAAAAATATTAAGCCACTATGGTAGTTTAGGAGTGGTTTTTCTACCCCAGGAGGGTTTTCCACTTGGAAAATCTTTTGTCTCTTAGTTCTTCTATGTGCTCACTACTTTTCTATGTTGTTGTTGTTTCAGTTCACTGTTGGGATTATTACTATTCTCAATTTTGTTTATGAATGATTACATTCAACTCATGAATGCATTAATCAGAGTAATATTGAGATCAAATCTAAGCTATGTTTTGGAAAATGCAAGATATCTCACTCAAATCATATTTTCATAAGTTGTCTAATAGACTGAGTTAATGTTGTCATATCTTTGTGCTTTCAAAAGTGATTACTCTACTCTTTTGTTGAAAGAAAAGGAAATTAGAATGAAAAATCTTGGTCGAAGTTGAAAATTTTTTGACACTGATTCACCCCCCCTCTTAGTGTCTATCCATAACTCCAACAATTGGTATCAAAGCGTAGGCTCCTCTGATAGGTCTAAACCACCTGGGATTGTTCCTGGTTTCTTGGAGTGCTTTGGTTAATATGGGAAAGAACATAAGGAATAAGGGAAAAAGATGTTCTCAGCAAAATTCTATTCATCATGTTCAACCTGAACCTAGTATAAGGAATAATGAAGAAGAGTTCATAAACAGTAGCTCTGAAATGGTAGAGTATCCTAGATCTGGAACTCCTCAGTTTGAAGGAACAAATTTTATTATGGAAAAATAGGATGGAAACATACTTTCTTTAGCATCTGAAGTGTGGGCAGTAGTTGGAAAGGGTTGTACTACATCTGCAACATCTCCTTCCACTCTTGAAGAGAAGAAAGCACTTGAATTTAATACCAGAGCTATAAATGCTATTTTTAATAACTTGCCAAATAAACTCATTACAAAAGTCATTCATTACAACAGTGCTAAGGAAGTTTGGGACAAGCTGACTAAAATGAATCAGAATAGTGCATTACAAGAGGAGATATGTTTGGATACTAAAATAAGTTGTGAAACATGTGAGAGTGAAGAAGTTGTATACCTTCATAGTTTTGAAAAGAAGTCCAAGGAGATCATTAATGAATATTTAAATGATCAAGAAACTTGTGTAAAAGTAGATCAATCTTTGGGTGAAGTTAACTCTAAACAGGAATATGATCAACCAAAAAGTGAGGTTGATTTGGAAGGTGAACTCCTATGTGCCTTAGATACTATTAAGTAGCTTAGAAAAGAAAACCAGTTTTTAACAAGACAACTTCAGCAAAAAGAGAGTTTGGAAGTCAAGTTAAAAGACAAGGATGAATTGTGTAATAAACTAGAAAATGAGATTGATTCTTTAAAGAAATGTTCTGATAATGATTCCTTGTTAAAAGAACTAACTCTTAAGGATGATATGATTATAAGTCAAAAAATTGAAATTGAAGAATATAAGAGGATAGAAGACATTGTGAGTTTTGATTTGGAGATTAAAAAGATTGTTTGTCTAAAACTTGAAGAAGAGGTAGTTGCTTTAAGAAAAGATCTTGAAAGCATCAAGGCTCAATCTGTTAAAATTTAGAAATTTGCTCATAGAACTAATATATTGAATGAGATGTTGGGCAGGCAAAAGCATTCTAAAGATCCTACAGGAGTGGGATATGAGGCTGGACAAAGCTCTGCAAACAAATCTAAACATGAAACTGTGTTTACTACTTCAAATGGAAAGATTTTTATAGCCAAGAAAACACCAAGAATGAAGGTTGATTTTGATTACAATATTGCTGCATCAAAGGATAACATTGACACTAGAAGACAATCTAAAGGTATTCATAGAGAAAGGAAAAATATCTTTAGATCTTCACATCCTTGACATGATCATTCATTCAGGTATAATCATTATTTCCAAGGATATTGCTATGTTTGTAATGACTATGTTCATAAGGCAATTGATTGCATAAGATGGTCAAATAAGAATAAATCTAATGTCCCTAGAAATGAGGATGTGGTGTGTTACAACTGTAACAATTTTGGTCACTTGAGAAGAGACTGTAGAATAAATACAAGTGATAATAATGTAGGGAACAATGCTGGAAATGTATGTAGGAAGTCTTCTATTTCTTAGAACAATCACAAAGTCATTTGTTTCAGATGTAATAACATTGGACATAAAGTACAACAATGCAAATTCAATAGAAAGACAGGTACTTTAAGCAAACAAGTGAAAAAGTCTTCATTGGAGTGGAGAAGAAAGGGCAATAAAGATGCTTCTGAGAAAAATCCTTGTGCACTCCTTGCACAAGTGTTGCCTTCTAGGTCTTGAGAAGAAGCAAAGACTCAGGGGGAGTCTATTATGGTAATATATTTTACCACTATGGAGTCTAGAATGAGGTATGACATCTTGCATTTGCTTTTGGTGGTATAAGATGTAAAGAAATGGCTTGTAAATGCCACTATTTCATTATGTTTATTCTTTTTGAACTAATGACGGAGGTTTGCATATGTTTTTGAAATTCAAGTTTGAAGTACATTGACAGTTCTTTGGTGAGGTTGATGCTCAATTCTTAAGGTACTGATGAATCTAGTGTCTAGCCAGTGAACTAGACAATGTATTGAAGGAAGAGAAATGGCTTATTTTGGCTCACATAATGTCTTTTCATAACATGTATTGCTATGAACAATGAATCTCTACATTAAGGAATGTTTTTGCTTGGTCTAGTGGTTGACAATTTTCTAAAGTTTTTGAAATGATAGTGCACTTTGTTTTTAAATGAACTTTTTGGATGCTAATGGAGTCGTGAGTCTACGGAGTGTGGCATAAATAATATATGAGATATCTGCTCCTGACAAAATGGCTGGAGGTTTATGTTCAATAGGAGTTATTTTTTGTATGGGAGAAGAGTATCGAGACTTTCATGCATGAAGAAGCTGAGTTAAGATTGTGTGCTGAATGAAGATACTTACAATGTATTTTGCAAGTTGTTATGAAGGAATTGAGTGTTTTGGTCTTCTGAGTATGGTACAGTGATCTAAGTAGGTTACTACAGTAGTCTTGAGAACTGTGTATGTTCATGGGATATGCTCTGATGTTTGTGTTTCAATGAAGGGAGGTGACTGGTAGTATTAACCTCATCGTGTATGGCTGGGACTTATTTTTTGAACTTTGAAATTGAGTGTTGTGTGTGAAAGTGAGTGCAAGTTATATATATGAAAGCTACTTGAATTCATGTTTTGATAGAAACAAAAGGAGAGAGTTTTGGTGTGTTGCCTTGAAGATAGATTATCTGCATGATGTTATTAAGTTTTTGATTTTGAAGTGGGAGTTATAGCACAGGTTGTTACTGCTGATTTCTCTGATAATTTCTGTGCATTTGAAGTGAGTGAAGTTGTGTTGTTATAGTATGATGCTCTATCTTGCATTGGTTATGTGAAGTTATTCAATATGTATGCTGCACTATTGCTCTATTTCCAGCCGGTTCTTATGGTATTTGGTTGGATTCTTAGTTGTGTTTCTTGGCATTGCACATTCTTCACTTCTATCCTTTGTCATTGAGGCAAAAAGGGGGAGAGTCATTTGTGTTTTTCCATCAAGGACAAAGGGGGAGTTTGTTGGATCTCAATTGTGATCATATGGTTTGTCCTTGATGACAAAATCCCTTTCAGTTGATTCTACTTGTTGACAGTTTTAGATTGGTTTCTCATTCTTTATCTTGAAAAAGAACATTTCGGCATGAAAATGCTAGGATCTCCCTAATCTGTTTTTCTAATAAATGTCTGTGTTGCCTTTTGGCAAGACATTTCTGATGTCATGACAATTTGATTTTACATACAAGAAGCTTTCAGCATGACATTCACATGGTCTTGGCAACAGAGGAAAGGTCTATCAGCATGAGTATTTTTCACCAGGGAGAGGTCTTTCCAATTGAGTTGGGTCTCACCGACTAAAACATGAGGTGGTTCATCGGCGTATGAAATCCCTATCGACATGTTGTTTCATCAAGCGCTTTGTGTCTTGCTGACCAACACAAGAAAGAACATATCAGCAAGAGTTGCGGCTTCGATATAATGTCTTAGCGAACTCATCATGTCTCCCCGACTGGCAACAAAGGGGGCTTTTGACAAGTGTTTCACCGTCGGTATGTGGTCACAGTGAAATTGGTATGTCACACCGACCACCGTTGAAATATTATATATCGGCATGAGTTTAAGGCTTTGGTGAAGGGTCACAATGAAATTGTTATGTCTCACCGACCATATGCATGTGGACGTCTATCAGCAAGACATTCATGTGGTTTTGGTGACCGAGGATGAACTTATCGACAGGAGTTTTGATATTCAGAGTAATGTCTCAATGACTTTGTTGGGTCTTGCCGACTAAGTCTTATGAGGGACTTTTGGTGAGAGGTTGGTATTGTCTCAGTGACTCAGAGTGGATAAAGATTTTTGGTATGACATAGTGTGCTCTCCAAGAGGTCTCCCTGACATTGATATGTCTCAGTTATGCATAAAACAAAAGGAACATTTCGGTATGACTCATGTGCTCGAAGAAAGGTCTTGGTGATTTTTTTTTCTTATACCGACAGACAACATAAAGGTATTCATCTCAGTAAGAGTTAAGCTTTTCGGTGTGAGGTCTCGGTGAGTGACCTCCGGTCTCACCGATGGAACACAAAAGGACTTTGTCGGTATAGGATCTAACTTGTCTCAGCGACACCGGATGAAAGGGTGACTTTCGGTATGACTCAAGCATTCTATGAGAGGTCTCCCCGATGACGGTATGCTATAGCGATCCTCATAAGATAGAAGGATGCATCAGCGAGAGATTCATTATGTTACAGCGACTTACAAGGGATAAAGTCTTTCAGTGAAACATAATGAAATCTACATAACGTCTCCCCGATAGCAGAATGTCACAACGACAAACAGAGGGATGACTGACAGCGATAAATTTGCCTTCGACATAGGTATTGAATTGTCATGGTGACATGTTTGATCACGGTGGCTCTTGGAAAAACAAAGACTTGTCTACAAGATGTCTCTCCGATATCAAAAGGCTATAGCGACAGTGAATGAAATGAAAAGGGGATCTCGGTAAGAATCTTTCTTATGTCTTAGCAATTGGAAAGCACATAACTTATGAGCTTTCGGTGTGACATAATGTATTCATTATGTCTTCTCCTCGACTCTGATGGGTCATGGGGAAAGCGATAACTAAGAGGAATGTCTTGCGATTTAATTTCCTTCGACAGGACTATCTGGTTGTCTCAACGAATGGTTAACGAAGACTCAAACACTATGGTCGACATGAGAATTTCTAAATTAGGTGTTGGCCGACATCATTTGTTGGCATCAAATCTCAGAATGGTTACATGGCAAAATATTCTTTGAGATTTTAGAGGTTATGATTTTATGTTTGTGGGCAGTCGTGGTTTTGATGAAAAACTATCAGTTACAATTTGAAATCTCCTGATTCAGCGTAGAAATTAAAGCTCTCTGGAAAGGCGTTACTCTAATTTTTACCATCATCTACTGATCATCATTTTTCAGCTTCATATTCAAATTAGCAAGAGAGTTTCAAAATCTTGTGAAAAATGCTTTTTGAAGATTTCTTCATAACTGACATACTTGAAATGTATATAAAAACCAGTGTTGAAAATAGTGGAGGTGCTATTGGCCAGTAATTCTGAGAGATAGTTATTTTGGCCGTATCAAGAGATGTATTGAAAAACTTTGTAATACAAGAGTTGGATTCTTAGGGTATAAGGGAGATAAGAGTGTTGAGTTTCTTGAGCTTACTAGAAAACAGAGAGATCCTCTGATATTACTATTGTTCTATAAATAATTTGAGGGGTTGGTGCTCCTTGAGTTGGTACTCATAAATTAGCCTATAAGGCATTGTGAATAGTTGATTAAAAATATTAAGCCAGTATGGCAATTTAGGAGAGGTTTTTCTACCCCAGGAGGGTTTTCCACTTGGAAAATATTTTGTCTCTTTGTTCTTTTGTGTGCTCACTACTTTTCTGTGTTATTGTTTCAGTTCACTGTTGGGATTATTACTGTTCTCAATTTTGTTTATGAATGATTACATTCAACTCATGAATGCATTAATCAGAGTAATATTGAGATCAAATCTGAGCTATGTTTTGGCAAATGCAAGATATCTCACTCAAATCATATTTTCATAAGTTGTCTAATAGACTGAGTTAATGTTGTCATATCTTTATGCTTTCAAAAGTGATTACTCTACTCTTTTCTTGAAAGAAAAGGAAATTAGAATGAAAAATCTTGGTCGAAGTTGAAATTTTTTTGACACTGATTCACCCCCCCTCTCAGTGTCTGTCCATAACTCCAACAAACCTATGACTCTTGAATGCATCCTAGACACCAAGGAGACAAAGAAGACTAGAAGGAAGGTTTACAAGGAATACCTGTTCAAATGGAAAGGTCTACCTAAAGAGGATGCAACATGGATGTCAGAAAATGATATTAAACAACATGGAACTATTGTGGAAGACCTTATCTCAAAGAGGACTTGAGATCTTTTTCTTGCTTGGGAGTATGGTGCAGGAGCACCCATGGGTCTAAGGGACCTAGAATAATTTGTCATGTTTTGTTTCTTGGTTTATTGATGGAATAAGGTCTTATGGACCATTTCAATGCTTTATAGTAGGTCTTCTAGGTTTTTGGTTGAGTTTTTGGTCTTGGTGACCAACTTCTTTGTACAACAAGGTCTCCATCCTCCTTTGTAAGTCTAGTGCATCTTGGAAAAATAAGGAAAAAGGATTCCTTGCTATATCTAGACACCTGAGGGGAGTCACCTTACTTTTTGACAAGGTTTTGAATTCCTTTGACACATTTTGGAAGGCTCTTTGTGGTCGAGTTGGTAGAAGTTGCTCACATTACCTTAACTAGGCAATTAGAAGTCAAAGCATGAGATTAGTTGTTTTCCAACATCTCTCTTTTCAAAAGACAGTTGCAAGAAGTTGGAGGGAGTGTTTAAGACTTCAAATATTCCTCTCTTGGTTGAGGAAAGGTTGATGGTTATGTTTTGAATAAGTTTCAATAAGAAGTTTGTTGTTTTTCCTGTGTTTTTATGAAGAATTTGTTGATCCCGTACTTGGTACGGACTGCATGTTCACTTTCATGCTCCAAGCCCAGAATGGTTGGATAGGTAATTGAATAATATTTCCTTTGGCATTGGAGTGGTGATATTTCATTGAGTATCAAGGGAGATATTCCAATTTCTCTATCCAGTGGTCTGAAAACCCTTAAAATTAGGGTTTTGGGTGAAAAATGTATAATTCTTCCACTCCCATGTTCTAAAATTGCTAAATCTCAGTGGGATGGAAGATATAAGGCTGTAATATCATTTCCTCAATTTTTTGGAGAATGATAAGCTCATTTTTAGAAGTTGTGTATGAATTTTGGCTTGACATCTCTATGTGGCAAGCATAATTGACAAGAAAAAAAATGAGCTTTTGCTTGATTTTGAAGAATCTATTTAAGAGGAACTTAGGAATGGTGGAACAAGTGTGGAGAACCTATAGGAGTCTAAATTTTGGCTTTGGGGTGAAGGGGAGAGCCTAGATAGTCAAGATCTAGGTGTAGGTCTGTGAATTAGGCCTTTTGGAGCAACGGTGGAAAGGGCCATTGTGAGTGATGTTTTGATAGTCAAGAGGAAGGGTTTTGGAACCTTGTAGGGGTCCATCTTAGGGGTCTGAATCCATAGGTTTGGTGTCTTAACAGTCTTCCTTGTGTTTTTTATTTTGACTGTCCTATCGGGCAAGGGATGTAAGCCTTAAGAGAGAGTGAGGTCTAAGTCACCATAATGATGGGTGTTTGTTGAAACCTAAATGCTAGAGGGTTGTTAAACATTGTTTTGACTTAATGAGACATGATCCAAATATTTTCAAGCTTTGTGAGTGATCTAAGTTGTGAACCCTAGGTGTGTGGGGTTGATCTCTTAAAGAATAGTGGAGTTTAGGACTCCTCATAAGAGTATTTGAGAGAAGCATTCAATGGAGTGACTTTGCCATTTGTGATTGTGATTTTTCCTTCCATGCCACTCTGCATCATTTCTAAAGCTTATGCAGGATATGTCCATGGTGTTTGTGGTGGTGGAAGGAGTATTTAAGGTTTATAAGTACCTTATGCAATAAACCCTCCTTTGTAGGGCTTGATTTGTGCATAGAATAAGCTTAGTCAATAAACATGATGTGAGTAATGTCTTGGAAGTTAGATGAAATGAATGAGGTATAAATGGTTGATTATAGTATCTTGGTCTTGAGGAACTAGTTGGTAAAAGTGAAAATTTGGTGAGTTGTTTAAGGAATTGAAAGATTTAGAGCTCTTTATCAAGTTTTTTCTTTGAATTCAGATAAATTGATGATGAAAAAGGTGTGTTAGGATCTGATGGATATAGGTTGTAACATGAAAGATTGGTTTTTGGTTATTTTTCCTAGGTAAAGAAAATTGAGTGGAAGGGTGCCTTGGTGAATGATGAAAGAGTGGATTGTTTAGTGATTCTAATTAGGTTTCTTATGCACAGATCAGTCATTTTTGTTGATAAATAAGATGTTTGAAGCTTGAGGATGATAAGAAGAAGTATTGAAATGAGTTGGCTTGTTGTTGACTTGTGGTTTGGAAATGAAACAATATGATTTTTGATGAAAAGAGAAAGAAATTTTAGTTGCTTATTCAATTTGATCTTCTCCTGATTCAATTGGGTCAGATGTTGGTGCAGGAGCACCTAGACCATCAAATACTTTTCAATTTTTCAAAAGGGATGAGTGTTCAAATTTGCATTCAGTCAATCACAAAAGGTCATGGAAAAATGATGTAAGACATGTTCAAGGTCATATGAGGTCTTATTTGAATGTATTTAAGGTTATGGGTAAGTTCTAGGTGGTCAAAGTGGGAAAATGCAAACAATACAATAATGTAATATTGTTAAAATTTGTTTGTTGGATGCTTTGCATCAGATGTACCTTGATGATTGAGTGTTTTGATATGATGCTCTGCATCATTAACTGCCTTGTCTATGCTATTGCTTACTATTATGGTTTCATAGATTTTTTCCAAGCATCCATAGTTTGTCGTGTTGGTGCACCTTTGCAAGCACATGCCTCCATGTGAAGTAATTGAATTGTGCTACTTATGTTGACTTTCTAAACAACTATATTGTATAGTTGAAATTTTGTCATCTATCAACATCTAGTTATTAGTTATGGAATTTGAAGTAATGCTTTGAGTTTGAATGATGTGTAATACAACGTAATCAACAATATGAATATAAAATACACAAATCTATTAAGTAGAATTCATTAGTTAAGCTCTCTTTATTCTATTACCTTTGTGTACGTTTGAGTAAATCCACTGGCACTAGGAGGTGTTTTCTTGAAACCTCCAATATTAGCTTGTTCGACATCCAAAATCACATATTAAAATATACCATTCGTAAAACAATGCTATTAACATGTAATAAATTTATAATTGTTTACTAGTTACATACCCCACCAATTGATAGATGTACTACAAAAATAAGTAGGTGGAGGACCGGTGTATCTAGTCTCAACACTATGATCCTGCAATTTTATTAAAATAATAAAACTAAATTAGTTAATCTTAATCAAAATTTAATAAATTAAATTCAATGAACATGTTGATGTTTACTTGACTATCATCCTCTCCATCCCTGTAGCAGCATACAAATCCTATGTAGCAGCATACGGATCCTATGTAGTAGCATACAAATCCTGTGTAGCAGCCTCCTGAGTGTCGGTGGGGTCATATGAACAAGTCGCCCCGCAAGATTGACACACATGGGTTCAAAGGCCACCACCCAAAGACTCCCCTAGATGGTGTTGTACAATAGGGCTAGTATGATGGATGACACTCTGGGTCAAAGTGTTGATTGCCTGCAATGTCTCTATGTCGGCACTCTCCTTCGTAATGACATGCATAACAATGTGCTCACGAGGCGGCCTAGCTAGAGGCCATCTCCCTTGCCGCGTAGGATTTGGCTATGCACCAGGCCTATCCTGAGCTGACCCCCACCTCTCCCCTGGAACTCCCTCATATCAAAATAATTTGGGATTTGGTTCAATATGAACTCACTGTATAGTTTCCTAAGAAAATATTGGGGGACTTCACAATTGTTGCATGGTGGGTAATCAAAGACCAAGTACCACCTATCACAAAAATGGTTCCTAATCTCTTGGTGGTGGCACCAATGAATAGGAAACCTCTTCGCATTGAGGCTAAGATTTGATTTGTTCTAGGGTCAGTGAATAAAGAGAACAAATCACCTTTAGTAATTTTAAAATCTTTTACTTGTTTATATGATAGTTTATCTGCATAATATGCCCTAGCTTCCTACCCCCTATCTTTCCATCTCGTTATTTGTTGGGTTATTGAATCTACATTTTTTAACATCTCTTTCATTGAATTTGCTAGTGTCATCCTTTATGCGGTTGAAGCATTTGGATCACTCAACCTACTAATAAGATCCTCAATTTGTTTTTTGTTGTTCTCAATTTCACTCCTCAAATTTTGTTGAGTGCCAGGAGAGTGTTGAGTGATTGGTGGGGGAGGTTGATATTGTTGAGGAGGATTTCCCTATTCTTCTTGTTGAGGATTTGTAGGATCATTTGCATCTCCTACAAATTAAAAAAATAAAAATGAAATCTAACCTAAAACAAACAAAATCAACTTGAAACTAAGAAATTCAAAGCAAATAGCAAACAATGCTTACCTCTTGCACCTCTTCGTCATTGTGGTGCCATCTTTGCAAAGGAAAAACTATTGTTGATGAATTTTTTAGAATGCCTCCTAGAACTCGAGTGCAAAAATGAGTGTTTTTGGCCGCGGGCAGAGCAGAAAAGCAGACAAGAGAAAATGAATAGCTTTCACTTCTTTTTTCTTTTAAAATGACATAACACAAGCACATTATAACACGCTCACATTATGTCATTTCAAAAAAAAATTGGATTTGGCCACAAAAGTGTAACCCAACTTCATGCACCCGCCCCAAGGCTATGATTTGATCTAATATTCTCTTACAAATTAAGTGCAAGAAAATAAAGTTATACTTGAATTGGATCACCTTTAGACTCTTTCAAATCATTGGAGTAATGCACCATGTACAATGACTAGATTTATATTGACCCCACCCTCCAACAAGGGTTAGCTCCTTATGGATATCAAAAATGATGTAGTTATAATGCTCATAGTATACACAATTCTCAATCATAGTTTCCAAACCCCTTATGAGAAGGGTCAAGGATGGATTTTCCCATAGTTGGTATCAACCTTCTTGATCACCTTTAACCTCTTTTGAGCCTCATGACCAAGGTGCCTTTAGATGGTCGAATATTGAAAAAAATTCTCACCTTTCTTTCCCCATTTCTTTTAATCATAACACTCATCATCTTCCTAAAAAATTTTTAAAAAAAATAGTGTAGCTACATCTTGGGAGCTTGTTCCTAATAACTAGGATATTCCTAATGCCTAGAGAAAGCTAAATGACCATGATCTTACTCCACTTCCTAGTGTTTTAGCTCTTGCTACTTAATGGTCTTATTTCTTGTTTTTCTCTTTCAAATTGTTTTTGAAGGCTTGACCTTTCTTGAACTTTGAAGTATCACTTTTTCTACCTACCCTTTTTTGAGGATATGTATAGTAGAATTATTTATGCAAAGTAATGTAGGACTCATCCCAAAAATTAAATATTTGTAAGAAAATTAATAGAAAAAATTGAATAGTACTGCACACATTTTGGGCAACTTATTTCTTGGAAAATTATCTTAATAGTAAGCTTTCCAAAAGCATATATTTTAGTATATTATTATATTTATTTTCTATTTTTTAATAAATATAGGATAATTATATAAAAAATAAAGACATATATTCAAGATAAATGGAGAAATAATGAGGTTTTTAGAATAAGATGCATCTTTGTATTGATGTCTTTCTTTCAATAGAAAATAATTATTTTAATTTTCGTAAATATAGAAAGAACGTCCAAGGGGTTGAGCTTAATTGGTTAAAGCGTTGATTTTTATTGTGGAGACCCAAGTTCAAATCCCAAAAAGGACATCTAATATAGAATTCTAAGTTGTGAATCTTGATCTTCCATAAATGATTTCTAGTGTGGTTGTTGAGAAAAATAATTGTAAACGATAATCTAATTATCGTTAGAGAGAGAGAGAGAGTGCACACTATGTGTTATGAGAAAATATATATCTAAATTATAGTATTCTCATTTAGAAAATTAATAATAAACAAAAAAAATAAAAAGATTGTATACCTCATATATCAATGTTAATAATCTACAATTAATAATGATGAAAATAGTTTATTTGTAGCTAAACTTTGTCTTACAAAAAATAGTTCTCATTAAAATAAATACATTGAAAATATGAAAAATGGTTTATTAATAAACATTAATAAGTCAAAACTATTGTTTTCTTTTTAAAAAAAAATAAAGAAACAAAGAAATAGAATCTATATCAACATCTCACACATCATTAATTTAAATAATCTTCAAATTCATAATATTCGACTCACTATAATTGAAAGAAATCAATAGTTTAAAGTATTATCACCCCCACATGACATAACCTATTCTTGCCTATTTCAAATACCACTTTTCTTTCTCTAAAGATAACTTCTTAGAATACAATCATTGTCCCATTCATCAACATTCCAAAAGTTTCTATTAAGTGTGTAGGAACATCTATTTTAATAAATTTACAAGGGGATCAAGTGTCAATTATTAGAATTGAGAATTCATAAAAAATTAGCTAGAATAACATTTGTCCTAGTTACAACCTCAAAATATGTATCATTTACATTAGTTATGTCTCTTCATGGTATCATTTTGATCTTTGTAGAATTTCTAAGGAGCTTGACTACTATAAAAGAAGAAAACAATCTTCCATTTGTCATACATCAACATATATTATGGTTTTCAACACAATCCCTTACTCTAGTGTTGTACAAGATCATATAAATTCTATACAAGGTTACATCAATAGAATTATGCCAAATAGCATGACATTATCCATAACTAGGTCGAGTGGCATGACATAGTCAATGAGAATGTCATAACTAGGTTCAGTGACATAACATAGTCCATGAGTAGGCTACACCTCATGTAAGTTCATTGAAGATCAAGCCTCATGGAATCCTTATGTAGATCTAGGTTGTCCGATAAGATGTTTTCAATATATTTGTTCCAAATCACTAACATCTATTCCTTCTATATATTGAGCTCATCTAAAACCAAGCCATATGGAATGGCTCATCTAAGACTAGGTTGTCTGATAGAATGTTCTCAATATTTTTCTCTGAAATTGCTAACCTCTAGGTTGCTTGATAGGATGTTCTGAAGATATAGAGGTTCTTTTTCCTTTTGATTGCCACTTAATAGAATTACACCATTTTAAAAGAAAAGTCTTTTCTCCTTTTTAAAATCATGTGCTCTGAGTGCGAATATTTCTAACAATCTTAACCCAAAAAATTTCTCCAAGATGGAAAAAAATACTGAAAGTAATTCCTATACATTATATTTTATGTTTGAAAACTGCAAATTTGATCTAGTTTACAAAAACCAGCTCACACTAGGCTTTTATTATAAGTGTGAACAAATCCTTAAAACTTTGAATTCACATTAAATATAAATAGGAAAGCTAATTGTGATAACAACTAGCCGGGCTGATATGACCAATATGGGTAACATTTCTGTTACATGGTTAGATGTAAGGTGGGTTACCTACACACTAAAGGCAAGATTTTGGTATTGGTTTCCTTACATTGGCCAAGGTCATTGAATCAATTTGCAGGAAAAATGTATTTGTTCTTATCAGGTCAAAGCACATGAATATCCAGAGAAACGCCACACATGAATAAATACAAAGCACCATATCTTCTTACTTCACATTTCCTTTATTGGCCATGACAACACCTAAAGTCAATGGCAGGTTGCCCAGAAAAGAAAAATGGGTTTCAATGACATGAATTCATCAGTTAGAAAGGGTACTTGTCCTTAGTAATGATACAATTATTTCATATGGGAGGCATGCTCAGTGGAAAAGTTATAACTACCATACTACTATAGCTTTTAAACGGTACAAGCAGGTTATTGATAATGAGTGAATGGACAGTTAAAAGATGGAAGAGCTTAAGTTGTTGCCATGGTGTGAATTTATAATTAAATATATATGAGCTGTTTGTGTGGGCAGTTAACAGTTACTCTCAAAATGCTCACCAACTTGTTCCAACCAGATGAAAAACTATAAGAATTATTACTTTATAGTTAGAGAAGTGCTCATTTTCTTTCCTTCAAAATTTATACTTAGAGAAATTTGAAATTGTAAGTACACATTATCTAATTCTAGAAGCTGTTTCTAGATATATAGATCCAGTCAGATATCTTTTTGCAGAAAGTCTTCAATCTAATACAAGAACTGATCTACTACTCGAGTAAAAGAACTGAAGATTTATTATCTCTTTTTACCATCCTCGATTTTCTCACTTTTTTCTCTCCTTCCATTGAAGTTAGGTCAGTCAAACAAGGCATATTAGTTGTCATCCATTGAAGAGTTGGACATCCATCAAATTTGGCCATCCTATTTCAGTCTTCTCCATCTAGATACTTTTTATTTCCTACTTAGTATGAGATGGAACTTTTGCTATAATGCCAGCGTCAAATGTCTTAGTCTGCAACAATATTTTTTTGTCCTAACTTCTCTGTGTCCTGTCAACCAAAACATCAGAGTTACAAAGGTTCTATTGCATGTGACCAAGAAATTATTTATTCAATGTACTCATTAAACACAATAAAAATTTCATCTCAAAATGTAAGGACATGTGAGGTATCCATTCATAAAAAATTACGGATCACATTTATCCTAAATATATGAGACCAATAAGATAACTATAAATTAGCTCAACCCACCACATTGAGAGATAGTTAAATTAAAGATCAAGGAGCTCCTACAAGTAGGATTTAAATACCTAATATCGGACAAGTGGTTTTCATCAATTGTTGTGGTTCCAACAAAAAATAGGGAATGGAGATTTTGTTTTGACTATTGAGATTTGAAAAACTCAGAATATGTCTATTTTCCCTTTCCATTCATCAATCAAGTCCTTGATAATAAAGTAAAAAAATATTACTTCTTTTTGGGTGGATTCAAATGAGTACTATCAAATTCAAATAGAACTAGATGATAAGAAAAAAGCTACATTTACTTGTCCATGGGGAACCTTCACATATAGAGTCCTCCTGTTTGGAGTCTGTAAAACCCCAACCACATTATATCAAGCTATATTTTTCATCTTCTCAAGCTTAGTAAACAATTGCATGAGATTTTACACATATGAATTCACTATTCATGATAATAATTTTGACAAGGCCTTAAAAACTTAGACAAAGTTCTATAGTGATGTGAAGAGAAACAACTCTCCTTAAGTTATGAGAAATGTTTGATCATGATGGAATAATGGATAGTTTAGGTCACCATGTTTCAATTGAAGGTATCAACATTGATTACATAAAGGTAGAAGTCATTACCCAATTGGAGCCTCCAGTGACAAGAAAATGTGCATAGCTTCTTAGGGCATGCCAATATGATTAAATGTTTATCAATAAAATTAGTAAGCTAGTAGCTCCCAATGTTCCCCTCCTTTAAAAAATGCATAATTTAATTGGGTAGGAGAGTGCCAAAAATATTTTGAGAACATTAAAGAGAGCTAATATCCACCCTAGTACTAAAAGGCCATGATCGGAAATTACTCTTCTATGTATAAGAAAACACTTAAAATGATGGGATAAGTGTAATACTAGGTCAAGAAGATGAAAATGGAGTAAAATATGTAATATACTTCATCAAATTTAAATTTAACCCTCACAAAATGCAACTACGCTACCACTAAACATGAATTTCTAGCAATGGTCTATGCCATTGATAATAAATTTATTATATTTCATTGTATAAGGTTGTGCTATCTACACTAATCATTTTTCCATTTAATAAAATTATTATATAGAACAATAGTGTGTGGGAGAATAATTCATTGAATATTGATATTGCAAGAATTTAATGTAGCCATAATAGATAAAACTAAAAATGTATTGTAGTGGTTGATTTTCTATCCATAATTGATCACTCAAAAGAAGAGCATGAACATATGTGGAATGAATTTCTAGATGAAAAAAACTTTGTTGTTTCTACACATAGACCATGGTTTATAGACTTGGAAAACTATTTGGCCATAGGGGAATTTCCACCTAATTTCACTACTAAGAAGACAAGGAAACTAATAAGAGATACTACAACATTTAAATGGTTTAATAATATTTTGTTTAAATGTGGTCCATATTTGGTGTTGTGTAGGCACATAAGGGACGATACAATTCTCAACGTAATGAAAGCTTGTAATAATGAGCCAACTAGAGGACCCTCTTTATAAAAAATGATGACAAAAAAATCTTGGAGCTGGTTACTATTGATCTTCCTTGCACAAAGATACGTGCCACTTACAACACGTGCAAAATCTTTTGAATGGTCTTGGTCCTTGAAAGCTTGATTTCTATCCATATTGTTGTTGTTGTTGTTGTGAGCATCATGCTAGTTATTCTAGTGTCATTGTTCTCATCCCCTTCCTAATTTTAGTTCCAACCTCCTAGTTGATTTTAACGTCCATGTTTGGAGGTGCTAGGAATCTTTTTTGGATTTTGGATCTAAGGTGTATTTTTCTATTTCTACATATTTTTGTTACATGCAACTACGTTGGAATGCAAAGACATTTATTTGTATACTTTCTCTTATCTCCTCCAAGGCTCTACATTCTTAAGCATTTTTTTCTTTACTTTCATAGATCGCACACCGCATACTTACAGAGGTTTTCTAGTTTATCATATTAGATATGATAAATTTACATGCTTAAATGGACCAATAATATGCACAATTCATCACATTTATTTTACTCATAAAATCGATATCATTAATAAGATCTTATTAAGAACTCCAAGATATATAAATCATCACAACTCTTAAAAACATCTATTTCTAAAACACACATCTTTCAATTAATAACCAAATTTCATTGTTCATATCTATTATATTATTGGTTTTCACATTATCATATAATCTCAAGAAAAAAATTCTTCAATGAAAACAATTCTATTATTTTATATTTTATTACAATTACAAATTCCGGTCTAGTTTCCAAAAAGCAGCCCACACCAGGTTTTTAATATGAGTGTGAACAAATCCAAATATAAATAGGAAAATAAATTGTGATTACAAGTATCCGTGCTGATGTGACCAATATGAGTTACATTTCTGTTATACGATTAGACGTAAGGGTAGTTACCTACACATTAAAGGCTCTATTTCCTTTAATTGGCCAAAATCATTTAATCAATATGCAGGAAAAAGACATTTGCTCTGATCAGGCGAAAGCACAGAAATATGCAGAGAAATGCCAGAAATGAATAAATACAAAGCACCATGACAAGACCTAAAGTCAATAGCAGGCCACCCAGAAAAGAAAAAAGGGATTCAATGACATGAATTCATCAGTTAGAAAGGGTACTTGTCCTTAGTATTGATACAATTATGTCATAAGGGAGGCATCACAGTGGAAAACTAATATCTACCATACTTCTGCAGCTTTTAAACAGTACAAGTATGTTACTGATTATAAGTGAATGGATAGTTAAAAGATGCAAGAGCTTATTGTAGTAACAAAGGCTATAGTGTTGATTAAAATATTGATATATAAATACATTGTGAAGAAGTGAAGATGTAATTAGTCGATAGGCTGTTTTATAAGTGGTCTTGTCAGTTCACATTTTAACATGAAACCTATTTCACATCTTTGACAGTTTTACAAGTACGTGAAACTTCTTTATGACATGTTACCTGAACTATTTTACAAGCACAACTTCTACACCAATAAACCTATTGACACATTCCTTACATCTTAAAAGATACAAGTACTAGTTATTAGAAAGTCTGAATCTACTAGAGCTGATCTACTTCTCAAGTAAAAGAACTGAAGATATTTATTGTCTTTTAACCATCCTCAATGGTCTCACTTTATTATTTCCTTCCATCCAAGGACGGTCAATAAAGCAGATTAGTTGTCATCCATTGAAGAGTTGCACAACTGTCGAATTTGACAGTCTTCTCAATCTTCCAAATTCTGGATACTTTTAATTTCCCTGTAAGAGAGAGATGGGACTCTTGTTATAATGGTAGCCTCAAATGTCTTAGTCTGTAAGACTATCCTTTTGTCCTAACTTCTCTATAGTCCTGTCAACCAAAGCATCAGGGTTACGTAGGATCTATTGCTATCTTCTAGCTTGATGAAATGGGTTACCTTTGGATCATGTATGGCTTTCGTTGGTCCTTTCCAATTGATATCATTGTCTCTAAGTTTGGGAGGAGAGGATTCTTAATTCTCAAAGTTATTAATGTATAGTTATCAATTGTAGTTTAGTGGTAATTTTAAGAGTTCATTTAAGATATCATATGTATAAATATGTTTTGAATATTTAAAATGTCTAGTGTAAATTGACAAATTATTTTATTGGTATTTGTATTATCATAATCTAACAAACTTAGAATTGTTAGGATGATCTGGATTTTTTTATTCTTTGTTTCTTTCAAGCTTCTTAGAATAGAATATTTATTGTAGAGTCAAAAGGGCCATCAATTTTATGTTCATAACAAGATTATATCCATATTAATAATTTAATTTTATAGTTCTACCTATTGAACTTACCAAACAAACTTCTCTATCCCCTTCAATGATGGTTTCACTAATTTTTTTTTTAACAATTCAAATAGCTTTATCATGTTGTGTGAAACATCCTTCTTATGCCCCAAATATACCTTTTGCTTTCTTTCATATTAATCTTTTATTTATGCCTTTTTACATCATTGAATGATATGTCTCGTAGCTCCCCCTTTTTGATACATTACAACAACTCCCTAGATTTCTCTATTATCATCCTCTCATGAGTAGGATAAAGATACCAATTGCTCAGATATAGTGGTAGCACTTGGTCCTTCATCTCTAATTTTTTAATTACATTTAAATTCCTTACAACATATTTATCTTTCTCTTCATCCATCTTAAAATGTGTTTTTATTATATATTTGCTCTTAGTTTCCTTATCATCTCTAATATTGAGCAATATAATAGACAATCTTCAATTTTTTTTTATCTAGGTAATAATTTTCAATATGTATGTAGTAGGAAATCCACTATGAATGACTGGGGAATTTCCTCAATATGTATGTGCAAAAATTTATCAATGGTCTTGATCCTTGGAACCTTGATTTTATCCTTCCTTTTATGGTTTCTCTAAGTACTATGATACTTATTCTAGTGTCTTTATTCTTTTTGATTCCATACAATTTCTAATGTTAGTTCTAAAATCCTATTGTAGTTGATTCCGACATCCATGCTTGGAGATGGTAGGTATTATTATTTTTTTGGATCTCAAGTGTATTTTTTTTATGTGCAATTATGGTTGGAATGCTAAGATACTTATTTATACACCCTCTCTTATGAAGGGCACACAATCTACTAAGAGGGGGTTTAATCAGTAGATCAAATCTATTTGAAATTCTTAACTCTGGCACAATCATTAGAATATATTATTATTCACAACAAACCTCACATGAGCAATTAAAACATAAAAGCATAAAGCACACAAATGAACACTAGATATACGTGGAAACCCAAGATGGGAAAACCATGGTGAGAATAGCTACTTGGATCTATTGTCCAAATCCAGCCTCACAATGTAGAAATAAACAAGTCAATTTTACACACTAAAGTAGGCACCAACCTACCGAAGACACCAGTCCTGTGTTTGTAGGCACCAACCTACTAGAGACACCAATCCACAATTGAATCATTATAATAGGTAGAATACCAATCCTACCTAATTACAAGTATATACCCTTGTGGATCCTCAAAGTAACAAAACACATGACAGATTCACAACTAACACTATTCCTCACTACATATGATCTTCTAATATTGGCACACACATATAAATGCAAATCCTTCTTTTATCTTCACCACCTTCTCTTCAATTTTCACTAGCAACCAACTCTTCTTCACATAGGTGTAATTCTCATTCATGTGAACAAACAAACACACACACATGCAATGCATTTGAACATTTGAAATATATACATGACATTACATTAACACTATTCTATGTCGACAAGGGATCTGCAAATAGCTAAGACGACATAAGGTGGACCTAAATTCAAAATTACATGAAACATGTAACAAGTTGGTCCAAAAACAAATTTTATTACCACCAAAATAACATGAAACCATGTACTACCATAGGAACCTTAATCAGGTCCTAACTTAACACCACATCAAGATTTGAATTCTACACGTTATAGCCATTAGTGCACATGCATGTGTGAGCATGATCATAACCTAAGCTAAACCTAGAAGATCCATACTAAATGAACCAAGATTTAGCTAGTTACATCAAACTCCCAATGAAATACTTGAAATCATCAAATAAAGAAACTGTTTAAACATAAACAAACAAGAAATTCTTAAGGGAAACTAATCTGATGACTAAAACCTCATCCCATTGTGGGATTGGTGTTGTATTGATGTGGAATATCATCCATTTTCCAACCCCTTACTTGAAACAAACTTTTAAACGGATTCCATGGATGAATATTAATGAAAATGGATGAAATGTAAGCTAAAATGGATGCATGATTTAGCTAAAAATGGATGCAAATGGATGAAAGTGAGTATTCAAATGTGCAAGATAACTTTGCTAAAATGGAAGTGGATCCTTTTCTCATAGAAATGAGGAGTATTTATAGGAGAAATGGTTGAATCAATGGTCGGGATTTATTTGATCAATCAATGGATGAGAAGCAATGAGAGGTGATGGCATGGATCAAGGATTCTCATCAATGGATGAGAATGCAAGTTGACAAGGATCAAGGATTTAATCAATGACTCTCATTGATTCAAAGAAGCATACTTCCTAAAAATTAGGAAGTTGTTAGGAAGTTTGTTGCAAGATATTCCCATTCAAATGGAGGAATATTCCTTTGCAAATGGGACGGTGAGAGAAATTATCCATTTGGATAATTAAAAAAATGTTTTAATTGTGCAAGATAGATGAAATTAGGATTATCATTAAATAATTAACTTATTTAATTAAAGGGGGGGTTTAATGACATTTAACTAAATAATAAAGATTATTTAATTAAATGAGAAGACATAAGAAATTTAATTAAATAATTTTCTTACCTAATTAAATGAAATGAAAATTAGCATGAAAGGGGATCTGAATAAGTCAAATAACATTGATCATTTGAATAATAGGAGAAACTAATGGATTTAGTTAAATAATGAAGATTGTTTAATTAAACGGAGGAAAAAAAGGTGATTCAAGACAAAAATAGTGTTAGTAATCTAATTCAGATGTGCAATATTGATCAAGACAATTTTAAGTGTTTACATTTTGCCCCTCTTTGAAGCGAGGTACCTATTTACATTGGTTCAAAGACTGACGCTTTTTTGATTTATACTATTGCTCAGATAAAAAATTAAATTTTTTTAATTTTTTGGATGCTCCACTGTTGCCCCAATGGAAGGAATTAATCTAGTACTCTTCCCCCTAGAGAGATTGGGCATAAATATTAATTTTTGGTTCAACATCGGGATAAAGTTTCAACATGGGTTCAGGTACAAAAAAAAGGCCCTGAGATGCGAAAACAAGCTCAAAAATGTGAAAAACACCTCAAAATAGGCCCTATAGCTCAAAAATTAATTAAAAAGGATTAAAATCCCATTTTTCCCTCAAATCAGAGCAATACCCTAATTTTTAGGCTTAAATAGGGGTGGCGGGGGTCACTTTCAATTCATTTGCACATTCACCTTAGAAAGATTATGTTGATTTTGCTCTGAGCACCCATCGTTGGGTGATCCCACAATACTGGTTTACAATTTTTGGCCAAACTGGACATTGAAATAATCTTTTTTAACTAAATCTTCACTTTTGGGCACCTATAGCGGCTAACTCGTGAGGAATTTGAAGATGATGCAAACTAGAGTTTCATGACATTTTGTTTGTAGATTCTAAATATATTTTTTTCAAAATTTTTGGAATCAAATTGCGTGCTTATTTTTCCATCTCCCTCGAAAACTAGTTTTTTTTCTAGAAAACAACATTTTTAAAAAGTGACGCTCACCGTATAATGCATAAATTTTTTTCCATGAACGATAAAATTCTAATTCTTTTGAATTTAGATTTGTAACTCTGATATCTAGTGCTTCCACTTGGTTAGATAGTTTTTATTGAATATTTTTTTCTTTAATTAAGTTTCAAGTCAAACCAATTACAATTCAAACATAAGTGGCTATAACACGTAAAATTTTTATGTATCAATTTGTTTTCTTTTTGTTGGATCAAGGACTTCAATATCTAGTGCACATATTTTTCAATTTTTTTTTGATAATCTGCTATTTTTCCACATGTGCAGAACAGAGAGCTTGATTTTCAGTGAAAAACCTATGTTTAATAAAACTAAAAAGATAAATACATAATAAAACCAAAACATATTAAAATTATATTTGTTGGATAGCTCGTTTTGAGGACTACCTGATTCCAGTTGGGTTTGTGAAGTCTTTGCCATTTTCATCTTCAACTTGAGCTTTGAAGTGCAATTTTTTTTATTTTTTTGTGAACAAGGTGAAAAATCAGGGAAAGCGGGGGTTTGAGGGAACCCCTAGGAGTTCAAGCAAACCAGGGTTCATTCGAAGCCCCTTCCATAAAGGGGTTTCCATTTGTTTTTTTGGCTGATTTTTTTGTACATGTATTAAATGGGTTCGCTCGAACCCTAGTTCGAGCAAACCCTATTTTGGTTCATTCGAACCAACTAGTTTGTTTGAACCCCCAAAATGATTTTTTTTGGCATGTGGTCATTTTTTACAAGTTTTCTTTCCTCATTCAAATTGTAAACCACTTTTGTGGGTTTACCCCGCTATGGTAGATCATGAGCTCCCCAACACCTCGTGGACAACACACAAGAGTACCAACAAGCAATAGACGGAGGACCCCTAATACACAAATTGAGACTTTCCTTGTTTTTGTAATTTTGATGCATTTAATGCTAGGTCCAATAGGTCAAACAATAGCATTGCTCTATAGCGGCACTTTGGTCCCAGTCAGTGATGTTATGCCAGAGTTGCGTCGCTTTTGCAGATAGCATTGCCATTGAAATTTTGTCTTGCTTTTATAGAGAGTAGCACAATAGGTTTTTAGGTTTTAGCAACGCTTTTGAAATGTTGCCTCGCTTTTGCAAATAGAAGAGCTATTACCTTTTTAGTTGGATGGCACTAGTGAAATGCTGACTCGCTCTTGCAAAGAGTGGCACTATTGCCTATTTTGTTCTAGCGGCGTGCACACAATGTCACCACACTTTTGCAAATAGCAGTGCTTTTGAAAAAATTAGGGTTATAGAATTGGAATTTTATCATTTTCTTGGCAATTTTGATACGGTACACGTCATTTATATAGGAGATCATTTGGACGTCCAATCTAATCAAGGGAGCATAGGCATGACATTTTGTCTTGCATTCGCCATTTGACTAACCAAGTGAACTTCTTTCTCAAAGTGATTAGGTTGGGATTCGTGGCACATATGCCAGAGATTAGGACACACTTAGCTATAATGTCAGTGTTGATGGAGTGGTGGCATAGTGAGACCTCATCATTACATCTACCTACTAGAGAGGCTACAGTTACTTTAGAGGATGTTTTATGCATCCTAGGAGTGTTGATTCATGGTGAGAAAGATATCTATGATGTGGATGTTAGGATGGCTATATGCTATGATGTGCTTGGTGTAGATACCCTCTAGGTAGATAGTGCCTAGATTAACTTACAGGATTATCAAGGATCAACACCTATGTTTACTTTGATTATCGAAGCTTTAATTTCTGGAGTGCTCACACCAAACAAGTGGGGTTAAGGTTTCAACATTGATTGGGGACTTGCCTGGGTGCGGGTGGTATTTGATATGACTCTCTTTGCTTGAGGTTCCATGATTCTCACATTATTATTTCATGATATGCATCAAGTTGTCTTTATGCGAGGGTAGAGTGTGGCTACTAGCATTACACTTCTTCACATTTGGGCTTTGGGCACATAACTGTGCTCAAACTGTTATTATTTTGGTAGAAATTTATGTCGATGATCCTATAACATACCGATATGGAGCCATGACTACTCTCCACCATACAGGGCTATAAGCATCCCATACTAGAGATGGGTTATTGATGATATGACATTTTTTTGATGGAGACCATGATTCCAGGCACTGCCATGGTACGATGACCAAGAGCATCTATTTTATGCTCGACGGACCATATATATGAAAGGTTAAGAGTTGTTGAAAGTATAAAGTGTTGTCGTTGATGTCAACTGGTTGGTGTTGTCATTGATGTCAATTATGTGTAGATGAAACTATTTATTGACTATATATGTCGAAGACATTGAGAAAATTGTAATAAAGAAGTTTGTTGTTTGTGCATGTATAATTGAGATGTTGAAGAATTTTCATGAGTACATGGAGTTATCCTTATGTTTCTATGTATAGAAGTGTGTTAGAGTTAAGTAATGTGCTGAAATGATGTCTCTGGTACTTGGTCTCCAAGTTCTTTTGAGAAAAAATGATAAATAGAGAAAACAATGGCTTGCAAGTATTCAGTGTATACTTTGGGATGTGTTCCTTGAAGTTTCTTCTATGTTGATTATATGCTTGTGTATATCTGAGGTATTGCTCATGGTTGGTAGTAGTTTTTATATCTAGAATTTGGGCTTCTAGATCATTGTATAGTGCGAGATATTTTCACTAGTGTGTGAACCAGTTATTCAGTAATGCTCTCTATGGTCTCAAGGAAATGTATTTGCTCAACGTTTCTCCTCTATTTAGTTTCAGGCTGTGTAGATTTGGGAAGTTTTTTATAATGCTTTTATCCTTTTGTGTCCAAAGTTGTACTTGATTTGTTGCAGTACAATGTACATTTTATTTATCAATATGCAAACAAGGGTTACTAGTTGTTCTAAATTGAAGTAGTTGTTGATGCGAATCTTGGTTGAAGTGGTTGATGAATCTTAAGTAATTCATGGATTGTTCTAGATTGATTTCAAGTGAATTATGCTTTTCAGAACTTTCAGCTTGATCTAGTGAATTTTTTAGTGAAAAATATTCGCCAATTGGCTAATAGTTGAAATTCGGGAATCCAAAATTGGCTAATAGTTTGAGCTACAACATGACTTGAATTGCCACATTTGTACAAAATTTTATTATAGGGTTATTTAAATTGCCAAATAATTTATTTTATTAAAAAAATTAACTCAAAATTTTTCCACAATATTTGATACATGATTAGATTGATCAAATTCACCTAAATTTTATAAATTATAGTAGAAATCTATATTAATTCACCAATTGTGGTATATCATAATTATTAGTTGCTTTAGGACCATATTTCTAATCTTTAGTTTCCACCATTGATTTATAATATAATCAATGGCCCTTGTTGTATTCCATGAGGTAAAATGTACCCATGACTTGTAATGCTCATGGGCCCCATAATTTTGGGTCTCATGAACATTATAGATTGTGGGTAAATTTTACCTTACATAGTACAATGAGGGTCGTTAAATCAATTATCTAAAAACAATTTTGAGCCCCATGAGAATTATGGATCATGGGTACATTTTACCTTATAGAATACAATGAGGTCCATTATATTATATTTTAAAACAATAGAGGAAAGTAAATATTATAGTTTACCCCTTCAACCCATCATTAATTTCCACCCTTGGGCCCCTACTTTTCCATGAGAATAATTTTTAAATTAGATAGATTCGCCATCATAATTAATGCATTTTCCTATTATTTTATAAGATTCACCAAAATTTTCTAAAAAGTAAAAAAATCACCAATAAAATTAATATTTTTCTAAAAAAAATGAAAGATTCACTAGGATTTTATACCTTTTTTTGAGGGGGGCTTCTTAAAGTTATCACTGGCTTGATCTAAAAAAGTGTGTACTTAATGTCTATGGTGTTTTCTATGGGTGTTGGTTGACCTTGTTTGAACACTACATGCGAGGATTGTAAGAGCGTGTTGAAGTGTGTTGGGATCTATTTGGGTGCTAATTAAGGATTTATGTAGGTCATCTTTCATTCCTATCCACCACTAGAATGTTTGGGTACCAACCCATTTCAAATTTGAATGTATAATGGCTAGTGTTCGACATTGGAGAAAGCTTTGAAGTAGAGGTTGATATAAATATGTATGGTGTCAATGCAAGAGGTAGTATGAAAGAGTAAGAAGTAAGGTAGATGCGATATTGTTGCGAGTGAATTGTAATGAGATACAAATTTGAGTAGATCAGTGTGAATTTCACCCCCCCTCTTAGTTGTCTTGTGTGCATTAAAAAATGATGTTAATATTCGTGGCTTCAATAACATTAATAAGCAACCATTAGGGGTGATCACACTACCCATTAAGGTAGGACCCATAGTTTTTCCTATCCCTATGCATATCATGTCGAGATCTCTTTCATACAATATTCTCCTAGGTAGACCATGGATTCATGCCATGAAGAGATTCCCATCTACTCTTCACTGTGAGATGAAGCATGAATAAATTTATAATTCACAAATCAAAGCCAGACATAGCACTTCAAACTCTCTCAATACTTTAATCCCAACTTCAAAGGAAAAACCTATACAAATTAATGATAATCCTAATTGTCTCTCATCTGTAACAAGAATCTTAGATGATGATTGGGGTTCATTAGATTTTATGCCCTCCGTTATGGGAGAATACAAAATCTCACAATCTACTCCTAAGGATTCTTATTTTCTCAATCTTGCTCTACATCCATAGATTCAAAGACATCACCTATGATGGTGATGGGGGCTCTTTCACTTCCATCCCTCGTGAATGGAAAATGCCTAAATTTAAAAAACTTAAAAAGGATTTGCATGCTTGCTAAAAGATCCAATTATTCTCATGAGCATGTAGATATGATTTCTTCATCTGAGTTGGAAGGATGTTATGAGCTTGGATACAAAATTATTTCTAAAAATGGAAATAATGCAAACATGGAACATTTAAAGATAAGGATCAAGTGAAGTATATACCATACTTTTATAAATAGGGTCTAGGTTCCCAACCTTCATCCCCATCTTCATCCAATGCTTTATCATCTACTGTATTTATGACATCTTGTGGTAAGCAAGTAAGCTTTTCTTCACAAAAAGGAATATCTCCTACTATTGAGAAAGAGCATATTTTTTTGAGGCTTCTCAAAGCCCGTTTGATCACTCTTCCTCCAAAAACATGAAATAAATTTTATCAATAACCAATTTTGTGCATATCATCGAGTGCATGGTCATTCCACCAATAAAGGTCAAGCCTTGAGTAATAAAATACAACTTAGTGATTATAGTGAGCTCTTCCATGTGTTGATGCACCTAATTACTCTAAACAATAATGATCCTTATTCTATGGTGTTGCTCCTCACTATGTGGCATTTCTAGCTTTATGGGATTCTCATTGCCATTCATGGCAATACAATCTTAAGTGAAACCATATTTCATCTATGGAAAAAAAAAAAAGTCTATATTTCATGGTTGTCCTTGTCTCTACACTTGGGGGGCAAGAATAACTATTTTTTGAAGATGTTCATTATCCTTGAGGATCCCTCTTCCCCTCTTATTTCCTTAAAATACCAACACAAGTATGTTGGAATTTAAGAGGGGGAATATATTACCCCTTGTCATTTCATATATACATCTTGTGAGATTTGACTTATTGACATACCCCTTTAGTTATGGTGGTGTTATAATGCCCCCTTGAGGTGTGGTTATCAATTCGTCCCCTACGATGTTAAGCATTTGTTCATCCCTTATGACATTAAACTTTGCGCACCCCTTGAGGTGATTTTTTTGCGCTCCCTGAAGCATGGTTTGCATAGTCCCAGCATAATGGAGTTTGTTGGTCTATGATTTTAGGGCATTTTTAACATGACCACCTAGCATAACACAACTTGGTTGCCAGTGGAGCCATGTGTTTCATGAGTTTCTTAGCATAAAAGAACTTTCTAGCCTTGTGGAACCCATCATATCACATGGAAACCTAGCATAATGTAGCTTTCTAGCTAGTAGATCCATGTAGCTCATGAGTGATTTTACATCCTTATGAGAGCACCATTTTTTTAAAACAACACATTCAATGGATGGTGTTTGGTATTTAAGACAAATTTAAGATTGAGGTCTCTTTTCCTTATCGAATCAAATCTTTTTAGTACTAACCTTGTGTTTTTGTTTTTTAATTATTGAATGTTATGTGCTTGCACCATGTTTTCATCATGTTTATGTTCACGTTATGTTTTTATGTTACATGTCTTCATCGTGTATGGTTCATGTTTGTCATATTGCATTTCACTTCACATGTGTTCTCCTTTGTCCTTATGTTGTCTTGCCATAGGATCTTGAAGCCTGGGGGGCTCACGCTTCCCCCTAGATTCATGGTCATCCTATCTCTTCAATATTTGGATAATTGAAACCCTCTTGACATGTTTCTACTTTAGTGTGAGTCTAAGCATAAGTTCATACTCTCACTAAAGTGGGGGATAAATTTAGCATCGTAATTGTTACCCTTGATAATTTCACACTACCTTGACACCTTATTTTACCTATAACTTTAATTATAATAATAATTTACCAATTTTAGGGCTAGATAACTAAAATATATTTAATCCCCTGTAATCCCTATAAATTTGGGCCAAAATGTGTCGAACAAGTTTTCCAAGGGTATGCTTGTCCAAAAAGATTTTTTTTGAAAGTTTAAAATTTTGATTAGCGGGCTTTTATGATTTGAAAATGACCCTAGGTTGGCCCCTACCAAAAAACATCAATTAAAATGCATATAAAAGCATGTTTTCCTCTCATTTTGAACATAAAATCAATTTTATGATGGATGCAATTTATGAATGGGAGAAAAAACTATTGAGGAAAGTAGTTTTAAAATCAATCAAGGGCAGTCAAGGGTAGATTATGAGCATTATTGCAGCATTATTTTTAGTTAAGCATCATGTCAAGCCTTCATCATGTTTTCATGTAAGTTTCTTCATGTTTTGTGATCATTTATTTTGTGAGGACTAACACTTGTAGGCCTTCAAAACAAGCCAATCTGAATTGCAATCAAGCCTTGAAGAGATGTGCATAAATTCAGTCCTTCAAGGAAATCAGATTTGAGTGGTGAGTTGCATCCAATTGTTGATTCATTATTCATTTATCATTTATCCTCTATCCATCAAAAGGATAAGCTCTCTATCACCAATTTTTCCATTGTGAAGGTAGAAATACCAACATGGCGTTTGACCAAGGCAAGCCCCTATATGACACAACCCTTCCCCTTCTTTTGAATGTGCAGGTTACAAATCTAAAGAAGATTGGAGGAAGATTGAATACCATTTGATCATTGATGAATTGAAACCCTTCAACTTTACAAGATACAAAAACAATTATCTCAGCAACTGATGAAGATCTGATAGCAAGATCTGAAGGAACAAGCCTCTGATCAGGTACCCGAGGACTGTGAAAGAAGATTTCAATTTTAGTCATATAGACAAGGGCACCTTGGGTGGCCATGTCCAACAAAATCTGCGTCAAATTCATAGGGCATGTACCTCTGTATTTTCCTCTTGCTTTCCTAGGACTCAAATTTTCCAGTCAGTTTCATGTTTGTCATTATTCATGACAAAACATTACATTTTCATAATTAACTAGTTGCATCTTTGCATTTCATCTAAAATTCACTTCCAACCCCCCAAAGAATTTAGATCTAGGGTTGATTGACTCACCTTTCAGGTTGCAAGTCAATCTCATACCCTTGCCAATCTAAATTCCAATGTTTTGTATGTGAAAAGTAGCTAATCCTAGTTAAACCCTAGGATCACTTTTCTAACTAAACACTTATTTCAAATATCACTTTTTCTTTCTCTAAAGCCAACTTCCTTAGAATATAATCATTTCCCCATTGATCAACATTCCAAAAGTTTATATTAAGTGTGTAGGAACATGCATTTTAAGAAATATACAAGGTGATCAGAAGTGTCAATTATTAGAATTGAGCATTCTCAAAAAAATCAGCCAAAAACACATTTGTCTTAGTTACAACCTCAAAATATGTATCATTTACATTAGTTATGTCTCTTCTTGTTATTTTTTTAATCTTTGTAGAATTTCTAAGGGGCTTGACTTCTTTGAAAGAAGGCAACAATCTTCCATTTGTCATATAACATCTATTTGATTTTCAACACAATCACTTATACTAGTGTGTTGTCCAAGGTCATATAAATTCTATACAAAATTACATCAATAGAATTATGCCAAGTGGCATGGCATAGTTCATGAGTAGGCTACACATCATGTAGACTCATCTACGATCAAGCCACATGGAATGGCCTTATGTAGATCTAGGTTGCCTAATAAGATGTTCTCAATATTTTTGTTCTAAATCACTAACCTCTATTCCTCCTATATATTCAGCTCATCTTAAACCAACCCACATGGAATGACATTATCTAAGACCAGATTGTTTGATAGAATGTTCTCAGTATATTTCAGCTCATGTTGCTTGATAGGATGTTCTAAAATATAGAGGTCCTTTTTCCTTTTGGCTGCCACTTTAATAGAATTACACCATTTCAAAAGAAAACTCTTTTCTCCTTTTTTAAAATCATGTACACTGTGTGCGAATATTTCTAACAATCTTAACAAAAACAAAAAATTCTTGAAGATGGAAAAAAATATTGAAAGCAATTCCTATATATTATGTTTTTGCTTGAAAACTGCATATTTCGATCTAGTTTAAAAACCCAGCTCACACTAGGCTTTTATTTTAAGTGTGAACAAATCCTTAAAGCTTTGAATTCACATCTGAATATAAACAGAAAAGCTAACTGGGATAATAATTAGCCGTGCTGATATGACCAATATGGCTTACATTTCTGTTATATGATTAGATTAAGGTTGGTTACCTACACATTAAAGGCAAGATTTTGGTGCTGGTTTCCTTACATCGGCCAAGGTCATTTAATCAATTCGCAGGAAAAAGGTATTTGTTCTCATCAGGCCAAAGCACATGAATATCCAGAGAAACGCCACACATGAATAAATAAAAAGCACCATATCTTCTTACTTCACATTTCCTTTATTGGCCATGACAACACCTAAAGTCAATGGCAGGCTACCCAGAAAAGAAAAATGGGTTTCAATGACATGAATTCGTCAATTAGAAAGGGTACTTGTCCTTAGTAATGATACAAATATGTCATATGAGAGGCATGCTCAGTGGAAAAGTAATAACTATCATACTGCTGCAGCTTTTAAATTGTACAAGTAGGTTATTGATAATGAGTGAATGGACAGTTAAAAGATGGAAGAGCTTAAATTGTTGGCAAGGTGTGAATTTATAATTAAATATACAAGTTGTTTGTGTGGGCAGTTAACAGCTACTCTCAAATGCCAACTTTTTTCAGGAGTCACCAACTTGTTCCAACCAGATGAAAAAACATGCATAAACATCTTTGCTATAACTTTATAGTTAGAGAAGTGCTTATTATCTTTCATTTGATTAGTTTCCTTCAAAATTTATACTCAGAGAAATTTGAAATTGTAAGTATAGTATACAACAGAGTAATCAGTATCTTACTATAACAGCTTCTAGATACAATTACATTTCAGTATTTGAATTAGAAGCTATTACATGATAAATATTTCTGAAGCTATTTCTAGATATTTTCTTGCAGAAAATCTTCAATCTAATACAAAACTGATCTTCTCCTCAAGTAAAAGAGCTGAAGATTTATATCTCTTTTAACCATCCTCAATGGTTTCACTTTATTATTTCCTTGCATCCAAGGTCGGTCAATAAAGTACATTAGTTGTCATCCATTGAAGAGTTGCACAACTGTCAAATTTGACAGTCTTCTCAATCTTCCAAATTCTGGATACTTTGAATTTCCCTGTAAGAGAGAGATGGGACTCTTGTTATAATGGTAGCCTCAAATGTCTTAGTCTGTAAGACTATCTTTTTGTCCTAACTTCTCTATTGTCCTGTCAACCAAAGCATCAGGGTTACATAGGATCTATTGCTATCTTCTAGCTTGATGAAATGGGTTACCTTTGGATCATGTATGGCTTTCGTTGCTCCTTTTCCATTGATACCATTGTCTCTGAGTTTGGAATGAGTTTGGAATGAGAGGATTCTTATTGATTTTATTTTTTAATCATATTTTTATTTATCATCACTTGTAACTTTTAGTGGTAATTTTAAGATTTTTTTATTTAGAATATTATATGTATGAATATATTTTGAATGTTTAAAATGTTTAGTATAAATGAATAATTTTATTGTTGTTTGTATCATCATAATCCAACAAACTTAGAATTATTAAGATGATTTGGATTTTTTTATTCTTTGTTGCTTTCGAGCTTCTCACAATAGAATAGTTACTATAGAGTCAAAAGGGCCATCAATTTTATGTTCATAACAAGATGATATCCATATTAATAATTTAATTTTATAGTTCTACCTATTGAACATATCAAACAAACTTCTCTATCCGCTTCAATGATGGTTTCACTAATAAATTTTTTAACAATTAAAATAGCTTTATCATGTTGTGTGAAATATCCTTCTTATTCACCATGTATACCTTCTGCTTTCTTTGAATATTAATCTTTTATTTAAGCCTTACTTTTTGCATCATTGAATGATATGCCTCGTAACTCCTCCTTTTTGATAGATTACAAAAACTCCCTAGATTCCTCTATTATCATCCTCTCACGAGTAGGATCAAGATACCAATTGCTCAAATATAGTGGTAGTACTTGGTCCTTCATGTCTAATTTTTTAATAGCATTTAAATTCCTTATGACATACTTATCTTTTTCTTCATCCATCTTTAAATGCATTTTTTATCATATGTATGCTCTTAGTCTCCTTATCATCTCTAATATTGAGCAATATAATGGACAATCTTCAATTTTGTTTTATCTAGGTAATAATTTTCAATATGTATACTAGGAAATCCACTATGAATGAATGGGGAATTTCCTCAATGTGTATGTGTAAAAATTTATCAATGGTCTTTATCCTTGAAACCTTGATTTTATCCTTCTTGTTGTGGTTTCTCTAAGTACTATGATACTTATTTTAATGTCTTTATTCTTATTGATTCCATACCATTTCTAATGTTAGTTCCAAACTCCTATTGTAGTTGATTCTAACATCCATACTTGGAGATGGTAGGTATTATTTTTGTATTATTATTTTTTATGTGCAACTATGGTTGGAATTCTAAGATACTTATTTATACAACCTCTCCTATGAAGGGAACACAATCTACTGAGAGGGGGGCGGTGAATTAGTAGATCAAATCTATTCAAAATTATTAACTCTACCACAATTACCAGAATATGTTATTCTTTATTCTTCACAACAAACCCTACATAAGCAATTAAATCATAAAAGCATAAAGCACCAGATGAACACCAGATATACGAGGAAATCCTGCAAGATGGGAAAAACCATGGTGAGAATAGTTGATTGGATCTACTGTCCAAATCTAGCCTCACAACGCAGAAATAAACAAGTGGATTTTGCACATTGAAGTAGACACTAACCTACTAGAGAAACCAATGCTTTATTGTGTTTGTAGGCACCAGCCTAATAAAGACACCAATCCCTAATTGAATCGGTATAATAGGTAGAACAATAGTCCTATTAGATTGTAACAAATATACAATTTTGTGGATCTCTAAAGTAATAAATGTGTGAGAGTCATAGTTGACACTATTCGTCGCTGAATATGATCTTCTGATAATAGTGCACACACAAAAATGCAACTCATCCTTTTATCTTCGCCACCTTCTCTTCAATTTGCACCAACAACTAACTCTTCTTCACACAAGTGTAGATCTAATTCATGTGAACACACACATACTCATACAATGCATCTAAACATTTGAAATATATACATGAAATTACATTAACACTCTTCTACGTCAGTCAGGGATCCACAAATAGCCAGGATGACATAAGGTGGACCTAAATTCAAATTACATGAAATGTGTAATGAGTCCAAAAAAATTTCTTGGCACCAAAATAGAATGATACCATGCACTACCACAAGAACCTTAATCAGGTCCTAACTTAACACCACATGCAATATTTGAATTTTGCATGTTGTACAACCATTACTACACATGCTTGAAACTTCAACTAGTTGACAGATAGAAATAGAGAACCTTTTGTCACTTCAAAATTTCCGCACATTGAACATATGCTCTAAAAACTCTAGAATACGATAAAACAAGTGTAGGCATACTCTCCTCTAAAATCAGTGGATCAAATCTATTTAAAGCTCTTAACTCAAATGCACATTTCATAAATCACACTTAACAAAACCAAAAAGCTAATGATCAACGAACAACATAAGCACACACATCTACACACATGAAAACTAGATATACAAGGAAACCTAGGATGGGAAAAACCACAGTGAGAAAAAGCTTCTTGGATCTACTATCCAAATCTAGCCTCATAATGTATACATGTACAAGTGAATGTTATACACTGAAGTAGGCACCAACCTACCGAAGACGACAATACCCTATTTTGTTTGTAGGCATCAACCTACTAGAGATGCCAATCCTCAACTGAGATAGTACAATAGGTACAACACCAATCTTATGGAATACAATGATAAATCTTATGGATCTTCAAGACAACTCAGGTCATGCCAGAGTTATAGATAATGTTATTCCTCACTAAATATGATCTTTTGATATAGGAACACACACTAGAATGTAAGTCTCTTTCACCTTCTCTTTAATTTGCACTAGTGACCAACTCTTCATACAAATATAATTATAATTCATGCAATCACACTCAGATACTTGTTGATGCATCTGGACATTTAAAATATATACATGACATCACATTAATGGTCTTCCATGTTGGCCAGGGATCCACAAATGGTCGGGATGACATAGGGTGGACCTAAATTCAAATTACATGAAACGTGTAACACAATGATCCAAAATTAACTTTTCTTGCCACGTTTCGTGGACTCATCTTCTTGCATTTACCCATAACTTGATGTCATGCACTACTATAGCAGCTAAACCATGAGGAATTTGAAGATGATGCAAACTAGAGTTTCGTGACATTTTGTCTATAGATTCTAAATATATTTTTTTCAAAAATTTTGGAATCAGATTGCACTTCTTTTTCCATCTCCCTCGAAAACTAGTTTTTTTCAATAAACAACATTTTTAAAAAGTGACGCTCACCATATAATGCATAACTTTTTTTCCATGAAGGATAAAATTATAATTCTTTCGAATTTAGATTTTCAACTCTGATATCTAGTGCTTCCACTTGGTTAGATATTTTTTTATTGAATATTTTTTCTTTAATCAAGTTTCAAATTCAAACCAATTATAATTCAGACATAGCGTGACCGTATAACGCGTAACTTTTTTTGTATGTATCGAAATTAAATTTTTTTTTCTTTGTTGGATCAAGGACTTCAATATTTGGTGCACTAATATTTTAATTTTTTTTTTAATAATTTTCTATTTTTCCACATGTGCAGAACAAAGAGCTTGATTTTCAATGAAAAACCTACATTCACGTAAAAAATAAATAGAATAATCAAATTAAATTTATTTAAAATTATACTTTTTGGGAAGCTTATAATAAGGAATACATACTTGCAAAAAATAAATTTTAAATGAATTCATTTGATCCCCCAAAAGGTAAATCAAAAGTGGTTTTTTATCAGCATTTTGATAGGTGTAAAGGAGACTTTGTTATAGGTATGGTTTAAAACTAGCGGGGTTCTATCTAAGGGGGTTTGATTTAAGGTAGTTTGATCAAACCCTCTTCAATTGGAATTCTTTAAATGAAACTTTTCAAGGCTTAAATCGTTATATTTTCTAAAAATATGTGATTTCGGCAAAAATTAGTTCCTCCCAGAAATTGTAAACCACTATTGTGGCAGCACCCACTATCATTGATTCAATAACTTGCAGTCTTACATGCATCATATGCCATAAATGTGGAATGACTAGGGCTCATAGGCCTACTACAAGTGCATCACAAGATATTACAATTAGTGTATAGGATTATTACGATCCACAACTTTGAAGGTTGAATCTAACTATCTAACCCCTAACTCATGGACTTCTGAACTAATGAACTAACTACCTTCCAATGTGTTGGTGTTTTTAATAATCCAAGTTGATCTCACCGAATAACTATGAATTTTCCTAATTCAATAGTTAGTAATCAAGAGAGATTGGCCAACTTGATAGGTGAAAGTTTGGAAGACTTTCCCTCTACACTTTAAGCTCTGCAAGACCTAGGAGGGTGATCCCACACAATGTTCTCAAGATCTCTTGTGCTAGTTTACCTATGAACATTGTAAATAATAGATATGCTCTATAGGAAATCGCTTAACAATTAAAAAAATGTAAAGTTTTGGAAATACCTTTACACATTAATCATTTCAAAAGAAATAGAGCATGGTAAACTTCAACTCCACATACATTCCTACAAAAAAGTAAAGATTCATTTATTTTAAATGTATTGTTCGTGAAAGATAAAAAATATGCAACACAAATATAGATCCTAGACTAGTGCCTTAACCTAGGGTGACGATTCCAAATTAACAAAAAACATGATAAACAATAGTGTCTTAAAACCTAGCATCATAGAGCTTCTAGAATACTACATTACAACATTATACTCAAATATTCTAAACCATAAATCATTATCATATCCTTGTACTCAAATTACATAAACCTATGATTTTATCAAAGTGATCTAACTAATTCATTGAATCAGAACAAAGATAAAACCATACATTCATTGGAACACGATGAAGATTGCTGAAAAGATCTTTGATCCATTTCATTAATAATTCATGCAATGAATAGACAAGGAGAGAATTGGCTTAAGAATATATTTAGATACTAGCATTGTCATACAAAATTAAGTTTGCATAAAGAAATACTCAAAATCCTAGATATAGAATCAACCTCTATTCCTTGTACTACCTATTACAAAATTTCTCTGGGAGATCAATCAACAACATTGTCAAATGGCCTTGAATTACCATTTATAAAAAAAAGGGAGCAAAACAAGCTTTAGGCCAATTGACACTTATCATATTTTCATTTGACAATAACAATTCATTCTAAAACACAATTATATTTGCACTCCATCGAAGGAAATGTCCATAAGAGACAAAAATGATTTTCCATTCATTGATGCAAAATATATCTTGCCTTCCAAAAGGCATCCTGGCTGATGAAGATATTCGTTCCACAAGCAAAGCACTCCTTCCATTCCAAAAATAATAGGACATGAAGAATGAAAACAAGAAAAAAGAAAAGTGCAAGGCACTTCCACATCAACATCCCGTGTCATTACTTTTCAAACTGAGAGGAGACAATTTTATCATTACTTTATCAAAGGCTTAATCTATAAGTTTTCCAAGCCATGTATTGTACTCCTCCTCGGTGAGCCACTAAGTATCCAATAATCTCTTCACTTTGGAATTGTGTAGATTGTACCTAGCATCAATGAACATCCTGACCTCTTTTACAAACACATCCATATTCACTTCAATCCTGGTCATATCATCCAGAGTACTATTCAACATTGTATAATCGACGAGCTTAATAGCTGCCTTGAAGTGAGGGAGAAAGTTCACCACCTCCTCTTTCCATACATTGAAATCCTTTTTTTCCCCCTCATCATTTAACATATTAGGTGTTCCATACCCCTCCATTTCTTTAAACATCTTCAATTTTCTTTGGAGCCACACACCTAATTTCCCAAAGAAAGCTGAAATTTCTCCCAATATATCAATTGCTTTCATCAACTCTGGAACATGTGTAGGAGCCTCAAGATCATCCTTCATGTTTGGTATCATTTATTTGAGAGCACCAACCCTTGCACTTCATTTGCTCCAATAATTCTAGAAAGCATTATGCACTTGAGTGTATCTTTGGCGGGCCTCATGGATACTCTTATACACATTCCACACATTATTTGATCTATGCACAAGCCTAAAAAAATTATGTCACAAAACATCCTCAATTATATTTTTTGCCACTTTTGAAGTCTTCGCTTTGGATTTCTTTACATTTTCCTTCTCCATCTAAAAATCCTCCTATAAGTGCTTAATTTTGAGATATAAGGTCTCTCTAATTTGTGAAGACAGCTCAAAAGTGGAATTTGTGGAGGGAAAAGTCCTTTGTGCTAGAATTTCTTGTGCAATGGTGGTCTTCATTTATTATACTCATCAAGGAGATTGTTGAACTTGTTCAACAATTTATCATATCTCTCTCTAGATATTTGAGTAGTGTCTACACTCAACATAGCTACATGAATTATCAATTGTGCAACCTATGTAGGGGTGATCTCACTATCTCTTTTCACCATGATGACGCCTATGAATTCCTCAACTGATTTGATGACCTCTGGTTTTCCTATATTTGGTTCCATTGACCAAATTTCTAAAGTGTATAATTTGGGACTAAATCCAAAGCCAAATACTTTTTTGTCAAAATTTTCTTTAGATATTGAAGTGCATAAATCATTCCTGACTACATCCAAGGCAATCGTTGAGGTGAGATCCCGTCTAGGTAACAAAAAAATACCATTGTCCTTCACCAATTTCCCACCTTCCATAGGAGTTATTGCATATATCTTGTTCATTATCTTTTCCTCTTCTTTTTTCTCAACCTCCTCTTGCATTGAAGGGTCTACTTGTGCCTTAGCATTCTCAATTTTGTTTTTGATATCTTGGTTCTTGATTTGAATAACAAATTCTTTAAATTCTTTGGTCTGAAAAAAAGAATCATCACTCATAAAATATTTGCAGGCCTTAACTCTCACATCATCACCAGCCTCTTCGTCATACTCCCATTGTACAATCCTATTATTTGGAACATAAGGATCAAGAGAATCATTTATTATAGGGGAGGGGAACCTTTGTTCCACCTCCTGCTCAATTGGAACATGCTTTGCTATTTTTTCCTATATTTCCTCTCCACCAACTTGCTCTGTCTCGGAGTATGAAACTACAGGATTAACTACTGGTTGTTCATCTATTTCCAATGGCTATCCCTGAGTCCCTTGAGTTGTTTATTGAGCTAGAAAGATCCTTGTTTTTGCATCATCCTACTCTTTAACAATCTTATCCTTCTCTTCAGCTTCTTTGACTTTCTCAAAAAATATTCCACTTCGATATTCATCAAGTAATACTAGAGCTTGATTATAAGAATCCTTTATTTCAGAATAGAGGCTAGCATAGAAAGGATTCTTCTTCAATATATTTTCTTTTGTGCTATAAATCAACATCCATTCCTTTATTCTTCCAACCATAGAACCATCTGATGGAAAGTTTCTGATCACATCCTTAGTGTAGAGAAAGTGGTGCCAAAATCCAAATCTTCCTCCGGTCCTCCTCTCTCTATCCACAAACCCCTCCAGGTCACAATTCCTCACAACATCCACTTTCATTTTGAGGTTGTTTAAAATTATGCCACTTATCATAACCTTCCTTTTCAATAACAATAAAATAGGAAAAATAAAACTAAGGGGATATAAGAGAACCCTTCCTAACATCCCTGAAATGTTCTTTATCCATGGCATATAACTGCCACATTATCTCCATAAATGATAATCTATCAAAAACATACATAGGTAAACAATGGGGTGGCACCTTAGCTCCATAGAATCTTGTTGCAATATAGTGTGAATGCAAGTACCAATCATCCCAATTGTAGTCATGCTTTGTTCTTTCTCTAAATTCTAATGGCCTTAGGATTCCTTAATACTTCTTGAAATCCTATAGACAAGTTTTAAACCCAAACTCTCAATAATACCAAATTTGAGACCATTGCAAAATGCAACATAGTTGGACTCTGGGCAATTTTGGTCCCAAATGTGTGTCCACATTTGAACAAGTGGATCAATATCTTGCTCATATTTTTCTCTTAACATCACGAAGTTTCTCTAGGCCTTTCGGCCCATCCACAAAATCATATGCATTAGCAAAGAGTAGTGACTAAAACCTAAGGGAGGTCTTCCATCCCTCAATTCCACTAGTTGCTTATGAATTTATTTTGCAAGGTAGGCCACATAATCAAACCCCTTGTTTGATTTTTTTCTATATATCCATGACCATAACCATTAGAGCAACATTCATCTTTACATCATACTTTCTCCCTAGGACTTGACACAAACTGTAGTTGGTATTCTTGAAGTAGTCTTCAAACTCATCACAATCAAAAGGCTCCACATCCCTGGGTCCAAACCACACATCTCTTTTGTTTTGATCCCTCCTTCTGTTCTTTGGTAGCACATGTCTTTTGTATCCATATTTATCCTTCTCATACTCTTGGTACAATGCAACAAAATTTATTGTGATAGTTGAGGAAGGATTGAATTGAATATTTCCACTATCTGAATCCTAGAAATGTCTAATAGTGGGGTTCCATTTTTGATCTTGATTATCCTATAATTCAGATTGTAGCACTTAGCTATTTCCAAAATCAGGCCAACCTCCACTAATACATTGTGAACTACCAACTTCCCAAGATCACATGTCCAAAGATGACATGTTGGGTGCTTTACAAATCTTCTGATCAAAACATATAAGAAAAGCTCCCACCCACTTTGTGGTAGCACAACATCTCTAATTCCCCTTGCTAGATCTTGCAATCTGTTAGTCAGAACACCTTCTCCTATAGCCCTCTTCCCAATTGGTTTTGTGATGGGGAAGTGCCTCTTGCAGGTCACCTTTCATGAAATAGGTGAAATCCCTTTTCACTCCCTTCTTCTTTGATATCTCAAAAACCTATGGCTTTTGTGTTTCAGCCTTAGCTTTTATTTTTCTAGGTTTGGCCTTGGGCTTCGATTGTTCACTTGCTTGAATCATATTGAATGAATTATCAAAGGGCTAAGGTTTTATCAATTTGAAACTAGGAGCTAGGGTTTTTCTTGATGAGGTTCATTTGAAACTTCTGCAACTAACTCTATTGGTATTTTCCTTCAAACAAGCTAGGGTATATCATTTTCCTTTTACAATTTAGAATAGAAATTTTAAAAACCCTAGATCATGGCTTTTTTTTGCTAATACTAGTAAATTTTACCCCAATTCACACAAAGAAGTAAAATTTTCACTTACATAGGAAGCCTAAGCATTTTTCTTTTTGAATTTTCTTTCCTAAAGTCTCCTCTTCATGTTCTCCTTCAAATTATCACAAAGGTGATGCAAAAATGAATAATTTATCTTTTTATGGTCTTCAAATACATGTGGATACACCATTAATAGTGAGGGATGGCTTGTGTGAGAAAACAAGAGTGCTCTGACACTTAGCTATTCATTTTTAAATTTCCACCATTGATCAATTTGTTTTAAAACATGATCAATGGTGATTCATGCTCATCACACATCGCCATTTTATTTTTGGTGCCTTGTTGTGAATCCATGATGTGAAAATTTGGTGTGATGTACTGTGGTGATGCCATGTAGCCACTTTAAAACTAGTTGCCAACTCTTATTTGTGAAGCCATCACATATCAATGATATGTTCTTGACTTGATGAGATGAAACTACAATGCAAAGAGTCCTTGTGATGGGAGGAATATTTCATATTATATCCTCCCATCCATCACTCATTTCTATTAGGCTATTCATGTTAGAAATGAAACCGTGATGTATTGAAACCACACGATGAAAGAAAGACTTGAAACTTTCATCACTCATCGTTATTTCCTTGTCTTCTAGAAGAATACAAACCATGATACACATGATGTATGTGATGCATTGACAAGATGACACCTATTGCTTGGAATATCCTTTTTGCATATTCCATCCTTTTCTTTGTTTATAGCAACACATCACACATCATTATTTTGATAGGAGCTCTTCAATGTAGAATCGTGATGCAATGGAGCTATATGAAGTGTTGACATGTATCCAAAATCCTTGAGTATATACCCTTGTCTTTTGTCACCCATCGTTCATCGCTTATAGGCTTTTGGGAATGAATATGGATTAGTGATGCGAAGAAGTTGAGTGATGGTATATGATTTAGACAAATGGCATGATCATGGCCTTTTGACACATATCACTCAAACCTTTAGGTGAGCAAGGATACAATTAGCAACATGAAGGATATTAGTGATGAATGGGATGTGATACATGTGTCCCTTATAAGGAATCGAGGGATTCATCATGCATCATTGATATGAAGCGAGTTGGTGGCAAGCAAACTGTGAGACACTAGAGTATTGCAATACATTCATCACATATTGATATTATGAAGTGGGTGGGAAAATGTTAATCAACAATGTTAAGATAACAAGTGATGGGAAAATACATAATGCATCGCACATTGTGAAAGTGAAGCCAATAAGATAGAGACAAACCATGATGTATATATGGCACGCGATGGGTATCACTTAAGCGAAACATTTACGCACATGATTACAAGTTATTTTAAAAAGGGGCAACCTAACGAACATAGATAACAATGACATAGAAAAATATAAGGCATAGATCAAACATAAGATAAATGGTAAGTATTTCAAAGTGCCACCCATAGGAGAGCATTATACCACAAACCAAGATATATCAATGAAGAATAAGACCAAAAGGGACTAAGTTTTTATAATAAACATTCATAAACCCTAAAACCTAAAACATAAAAAATTACCCAAAGGACCAAAAATCAAGACCTAGAAACCAACTAAATATGGAATTAAAATCAATGGAACACAAAAATTTTGAGGGGTTCCACCAATGGCTTTGATTTGGGATGCATGCCTTTTGTAGGCATGGAAAGATTTCAAACATCTCTAGTTGATGCAAACCAATACAAGAAACCAAAAACTAGGGAGCTACCTAGTCAAGGTAATCAAACCAAACCAAACCTATACATAGAAAATTTACATAAAAATACAATGTACGTGGAAAAGAGCATACCTTAGGAGAAGTATGTCCTCAAGAACTATCCATATACTGGCAGTTCAAGAAGTTCACCAATTAAGTTTTGGAGGAAGTAGGAGTATTCACCATGGGTATTGCTAACTAGGTAAGGGTCCAACCATGAAGCATCAAACTTCCCATGCTTGCCCTTAGCTTCAGACCTAGAATTCCACATTAGTACCATGCTCCCAACTTCAATTTTCCTTGGAGATGCTCTTTTATCATACAAGTTCTTAACTTGTAACTGCAACTTTGGATTAATTTTTTGAGCATCTCTCCTTATCTCATCCACTTACATTAAAGCATCAATCCTTTGTTTCATGTCATAACACATATATCATCATCATACTCCTAGATAAACTTATACACTTTCATCATATTATTCTATGGAAATCTTGCATCTATACCGTAAACCAAATAAAATAGAGAGTATCCTATTGCCTTTTTAACTCTCACCCTATCTACACACAATACCAACTTCAACTTTGAGCACCAAGCCCTTTTGTTCTTTTTCTATTACTCTCTTAATAATCTTTATTAGGTTTTTGTTGTTGGACTCAACTTGGCCATTGCCTTGTTGGTGGTTTGGAGAAGAGTATGATGCTTGAATACCATACTTATCATAGAAGCTAGTGAACTCATTAGACTAGAAGCACATTGAATTATTTGAAACAATCTTCTTTAGCACCCCAAACTTGATTAATATGTTATCCAATAGGAAATCATTGACCACTTTACTTGTTTCCCTTTTAGTAGGAATTTCTTCCACCCATTTCATGAAGTAGTTTGTGACAAAAAGAATCTAGAAGTGTCTCCCACTGGATTTATCTGATATTTCTCCTATAAAGTCAATTCCCCATTTTTGAAAGGGTTCTTGGACTAAGACAAGTCTCAATTGTAGGTTTCTTGAAAACTTGAGTTTCCTAGAGAATCTTTTGAATGCATCACATGCCTTCACTAACTTGCGGGTAACCTTAAATACTATTGGCCACCAAAAACCTACTCTTATAATTTTATGAGCAGTTGTTTTTTCAATGTAATGCCATCCACACACTCCACTATGCATTTAATTTGAAAGCTCCAAGGATTTTGCACCATCAACACACTTCAACAGAACCCCATCTAGACTCCACCACAACTCATTATAAAAAATGACATACTTAATTGCCTATAGTTTTAGAGTTCCTTTTTCATTAACCATTAATGATGCAGAGCATCTACCAAAATCAACAAACCTTAAGGGTACTTCTGACCCTAAACACAACTTGAGAAGACTAGTTAACAATTCACCAAAAACTCATTTAAACTTTCAACCAAATCCATCAATTTCACTTGGCATTCACAAGGCTACCAAACACCAAAATTACCAAATCAGTGTTCCACATGCTCATAAAACCTTAATATACCTTAAAAATATTCATACGGACTAAATCCAACCAAAAATTTTGTTAGAAAACTCTAAACCAATTAACATTCACCAATCACACTTCCTTGCAACTATATTCCAAACAAGGAAAAAAAACAACCATGCATTCTTGCTTCAGACCTTTAACCAGACTTCCAAGACCCTTCAATCATCATTTTTTAGACTAAAATAAGCCACCATCACACTTCCATAACACTAAACTATTAGTTTCTTTATTTCTTGCAGTCAAGACACCATTGTGCACCTTGGGTTCACATTGCTCAAAACACCAAAACAACAAATTTTACTTCTAGACTCTTCCCCAACCATTGATACATATTTAACATCACCACTTTGACAATTTCAAGACTAATTCAATCACTCATAACACTATCTCCACAAATTCAAACCTTCTTACAATCAAAACACAAAACTGCTAATAGTATTGCAACATGCCTAAAATGGGTGTATCATTCATTCCACTTTGAACCCCCACAAAAAAATGACTATTTCAGGAACCCATTATTGCCAATTTAAGCATACTTCAAAATGAGATTCTATTACCATGAAAAGATTTACTAGAAAATTGACTATCTGCGATAAACTACACCAAATTAGGTCAATTTTGTGAGGCAACTGTCAACAAAACTTCTCCAAACCCTTAAATAACCTTGTACAACATTGAGTTAGGTCACAAATTTTTTGAATCCATATAATTTTAGTCTATTAAGCCCTTACAAAGATCACAAAACACAAACCCTCACTTTTTGCCATTTTAGATTAAATGAAATAGGGGTTTATTGGTTTAATGCTTTCCCACCATTAAAATAACTTTCCATAGCCTCAAAAAACTTTGAATATTTATTCCCAAGCTAAATAAGCCATCTCCATACCTATACAAATGCTATTTCATCCTACTTAGACTCTTAACCATCAACTTTCATTAGAAAAACACATTAAATTCAATGGAGCAACAACAAAACTTTGCAAAATAACTTCCCTTGATCCTACCAACACATTCAAAATGGAAAATACCCTACATTATCCCATTCCATTGATTCCCTAAGCTTCCATTGGTGGAATGGTTGCTTAAATCCACCCTAGACTCTCAAACCCTTCATTTGGGGTTTCAAACTAGTTTTCTATAAAAAGACTTAAACAAATTAAAAATTCAATGGAATTCTTCCAAAAACAAGTTTATTGGAAGGATAAGTTACTATTTTACCGAAGACAATAGATCTTGAGGCCTGGTGGTGTTGTATAGGACGTACAAGGCTTGAAATCAACATAATAAACACTGTAAATGATATATAGAGTACTTTTATTATCAAAATTTGCTTTTAGTTACAAAGTTCCCATGCTTGGCTCACCTCTACAATGATTTATAAGATGATTACATCAATTAGAGTAACTATCCCTTCATCTCCATTCGACCAAACCTTTCCTTTTCTCAAATGACCCTTCACAGTTTAGCAATTTTTGTATTTTTTCCAGTTTTACAACTTTGCATTTTTTGCAAGTTTTGCACTTTTTCATCATTTTGACCACCTAGAGACCTATCAAAGACTCAATCACATTGGAAATGACTTTCACAAGACCTTTTTACATTGTTTCACATTTTAAAATTCAAAATTTACAAATTTTCCTATTGGAGGCTTTCAATGCACAAGGTGCTCCTACACCATACAACCAGCCTAAAAAAGAATGTTCCAAGTCCCTTTGGAAATGTATTGCATCCATATTGATTCTTCATTCCTGTAGATATTTATCAACTTTTCCTTGGACTAATTTTTCCTTCTTTACTCTTTGAATCTTTCTCTTGTCTTTTTCTTTGTTCCATCCTTTGCCATTAGCTTTGTCTTCATTTCTGACTTCTCTTGGCTTTTCCATCAAACTCACCAATCAAAGGATACAAGACTGTCCTTTCTCAACAGTGAAATTTCCTCTAACTCTTTCTCAACCAAAGGACACAGGACTGTCCTTTCACATTGATTTTCTAAGCAATCTTTCCTCTTTCCCAACAATTCATCTTTGACTTTCTCTGACTAATCATCTTTCCATCTACTCTCATCAGTGGAGTACTCTCAAACTAACTTTGAACTCTTCAAATGGCTACAAACTCAAGTGCTTCTTCAGACAAGTATCCATCTCCCTCACTACTTCACAAACTCACAACAACAAACTATCCATCTTACCCAACAGTAGATCTTGAAAGATTCCTCACTCTCTATATGCACCTTCTCCCCATCTTAATTTTCATTGGAGGATGGTGAACACTGACCTTAGCTTGTATGTAACCAACACACAACTTCAACTCTTCCTCTCTGTAGCTTTAAGATGGATCAAACACCTACAACTGACAACTCAATAACAACTTAACCAACTATCAGAATTAGCTAGCTTTGATACCAATTGATGTAGAGCATCTACCAAAATCAACAAACCTTAAGGGTACTTCTAACCCTAAACACAACTTGAGAAGACCAGTTAACAATTCACCAAAAACTCATATAAGCTTTCAACCAAATCCATTAATTCGCGTGACATTCACAAGGCTACCAAACACCAAAATTACCAAATCAATGTTCCACATGCTCATCAAACCTTAATATACCTTAAACATCTTCATATTGACTAAATCCAACCCAATTTTTTTTTAGAAAACTCTGAACCAATTAACATTCACCAATCACACTTCCTTGCAACTATATTCCAAACAAGGAAAAAAGAGAACAAACCTAGCATTCTTGCCTTAGACCTTTAACCAGACTTCCAAGATCTTTTAATCATCATGTTTTAGACTGAAATAAGCCATCATCACACTTCCATAACACTAAACTATTAGTTTCTTTATTTCTTGCAGTCAAGACACAACTGTGCACCTTGGGTTCACATTGCTCAAAACATCAAAATAACAAGTTTTGCTTCTAGACTCTTCCCCAACCTTTGATACATCTTTAACATCATCACTTTGACAATTTCAAGACTAATTCAATCACTCATAACACTGTTTCAACATATTCACACCTTCTTATAGTCAAAACACAAAATTGCTAGTAGTATTGCAACATGCCTAAAATGGGTGTATCATTCATTCCACTTTGAACCCCCATAAAAAAATTACTACTTCAGGAACCCATTATTTCTAATTTAAGCATACTTCAAAATGAGATACTATTACCATGAAAAGATTTACTAGAAAATTGACTGTCCGCAACAAATTACACCAAATTAGGTCAATCTTGTGAAGCAAGTGTCATCAAAACTTCTCCAAACCCTTAAATAACCTTGGAAAACATTGAGTTAGGTCACAAAACTTCTGAAATCATAGAATTTTATTCTATTAATCTCTTACAAGGATCACAAAACACAAACCCTCACTTTTTGCCATTATAGACTAAATGAAATAGGGGTTTATTGGTTTAATGCTTTCCCACCATTAAAATAACTTGCCATAGCCTCAAACAACTTTGAATATGTCTTCCCAAGATAAATAAGCCATCTCCATACCTATAAAAATGCTATTTCATCCTACTCATACTCTTAACCATCAACTTTCACTAGAAAAACACAAAATTCAATGGAGCAACAACAAAACTTTGCAAAATAACTTCCCTTGACCCTGCCAACACATTCAAAATGGAAAAAACACTGCATTATCCCATTCCAAATATTCCCTTAGCTTCCATCCATGGAATGGTTTCTTAAATCCACCCTGGACTCTCAAACCCTTAATTTGGTGTTTCAAACCAGCTTTCTATAAAAAGACTTTAAAAATTTGAAAATTCAATGGAATTCTTCCAAAAATAAGTTTAATGGAGGGCTAATTACTATTTTACCCAAGAAAATAGATCTTGAGGCCTGGTGGTGTTGTACAGACCGTACAAGGCTTGAAATCAATAGAATAAATGTTGTAAATGGCAGATATAGTACTTTTATTATCAAAATTTGCTTTCAGTTACAAAGTTCCCATGCTTGGCTCACCTCTACAATTCTTTATAGGATGATTACATTAGTTAGAGTAACTATCCCATCATCTCCATTCAACCAAGCCTTTCCTTTTCTCAAATGACCCTTCACCTTCTAGCAATTTTTGCATTTTTTCCACTTTTACAACTTTGCAATTTTTGCAAGTTTTGCACTTTTTCATCATTTTGACCACCTAGAGACCTATCAAAGACTCAATTACATTGGAAATGACTTTCACAAGACCTTTTTACATTTTTTCACATTTGAAAATTCAAATTTTACAAATTTTCCTATTGGAGGCATTCAGTGCACAAGGTGCTCTTGCATTAGTTAATCCTTTAAGGCACTGCATTGTTTGTAGGTATTAGATAATATGCCTATACTAATCACATGTCTACATATCACAAATAAGTGACACATTAGTATATTCCACTTGATTAATTTGGTTAGCCTCTAAGTTTTTCTCAACCATCAATTTGCCTAAACCTTGGCCTCTAACTAGCTTGGTAATCTGAAAATCAATGTTAAACTCTTGGATTCTTTTTATCCATCTGCATCTTCGACCTGCAACCTCTTGCTAGGTGAAGATGACCTTTATTGCAGCACTGGGAACATAAGCAATGACTGTAGCCCCCACAAGATAAGTCCTAAATTTTTTGACTATATTAACCAATGCATATGCTTGCTTTTCTATCATGCCATATTTCAGCTTAGCAACCTATAATGACTTGTTGAAGATTGTAATTGGTTTTTCAAAACCTTCTTCATTTTTCTACAATAATACTACAACAATCATATGGAAGGATGCAAAAGAGAAAATCTGAAGTGGTTTAAAAAATTCAGGAGTCCTAAGAACTAGAGCCTCCTTAATTGCGTGTTTAATACTTTTAAAAGCTTGACTTGGCTCTTCACTCCAAACCACTTTCTCACCTTTCTTTAGTATTTTAGATATGGGGTGAGTGATCTCTACAAAATTAGTGGCAAATCTCCTTAGAAAATTTATCTATCTAAAGAATGATTGAATGCCTTTGACATTCTTTGGTTGTGGAGTTTTGTCTTTTGCAACTACTCTTTTAGGGTCAATCCTCACCCCTTTGGACACTATGTGTCCCAAAAATTTCCCTTCAGTAATCCCAAAGGAACATTTCTTAGGGTTGAGTGATATCCCATATTCCAAAGACCTAATAAAAATTTTCTCCAAGTGTATGCAATGCGCTTCCTCTTTCTTTGAGTAAGTAGTCAAATCATCCTGATAGACTGCTAAGAAAATGTCTATAAAATTAGATAACACTACATCCATAACTCTCTAAAAAGTAGCACTTGCATTTGTCAAGCCAAAAGGAATTCTTACATACACATAGGTTCCCCAAGGAGTTGTAAATGCAGTCTTGTACTACTTAGACTCCTTAACCTTTACTTGATTATAACTAGAGAAACCATTCATCATCAACAAAAGCTCACAGCTAGTTACCTTTTGTAACATGGCTTCCATATTTGGTAGTGGATAGTTGTCTTTCAATGATGACACATTTAGGTTTCTAAAATCAACACACAATCCAATGTCACCATTATTTTTCCTCATTGGCAATAGATTGGACACCCAAGATGAGTGTCTGATAGGCTTGATGATGCCTACATCTCTTAGCTTCACCAATTCTTCTTGCATTTTAGGTTCCAAGGTAGGGTTAACATGATTCTATTTTTTCCTAAAGGGATTTGCATAATATTTAAGAGGAATCTCATGCTGAAACAACTCATCTTTGTAGGCCTTTAGGTCATCGTATGACCAAGCAAAAACATTCCTATATTTTCTAAGTAAAGCAATCAAAATTGCTTTAAATTAGGGCTTCATCTTTTTCCCCACATACACTTTCTTTGGAGCACTTTCAATACCTAGGTTCATCTCGTCTAAGTCCTCTGGATGTGTGGATGATTGTTTGGTATTGCTTCTATCAGGGCCATCAAAAACCCTCTCTAAGGCTACAAGACCCTTGGGGATCTTATTAGTCTTAAGTTGAATCACCTCATTGCCAAATATTGTCTCCTTTCCATCCACAATCTTAACAAATGCTCCAAAGTCAATCTCCTAACCCTCATAATAGTCCACACATGTCAGAAACCTTAAACTATCTTCATCTTCATTGAAGACCTTCCAGTTTTGTGTGCTGTCAGGGATTGATGGCTATAATTACACTCAACTTTGGAGATGCCAAAAAATGTTATGTTATCTTTCCTTAGAGCAATGTTGGCTAACAAACCAGCCATTTGATTCTTTTTCCACTCCAACCAGTCTATGCTGAAAGAATCAAATTGCTCAATTGAATCCCATACAACATTCCTATACTGTTTCAAGCGTTTATTCTGGGTGTAGACACTGAAATTTGGTCTAAGCCTGCGACTTCAATTTCTTCATAATTTGTATTTTCATGGTCATGATTAAATAATGCTGATTATTTAATTATTTCTAAAGTTCTTTCTCATCAATTAATTAAATAACTTTAATTATTTAATTAATTCATTTTACTTTTATTCAAATTCTTATTAATTAAATAAATGTTCTTTATTTAATTACGTCACTAATTAACTTTATCCTCTTTCTAAAATTAAATAAATTCCTATTTAATTTATTCTTATTACACCTTCGACTATAATTAAATAAATACTTTAATTATTTAATTATTTATAAATCTTTTCTTCAGTCAATTAAATAAATCTCAATTTATTTAATTTAATCCTTAAATGTTGAATGTTGAATTAAATAATCATTTAATTCATTAAAAGAATTATTCTGGTTCTTCTATAATTGGATAATCGCTTAAGTTATCTAATTATTCATTTCCACTTGACTCGACATCTATTTAAATCAATCAGTCATCTTCTAATTTAATGTCTGATTGTCTCTAAGGAATAGACTCTCTATCTTAACTAGTCAGTTATCTAGTTTTGATTCTTATGCATATAGACATTTATTAATTAAATAACTTTAATTAATTAATTAATTAATTCATACGTTCGAATAGATCATTTTTTTATTCTATCTTTATCTTTTACATGCAATCATAATTCTTCTAATTTTTGAATACTTTCAACTAAAGATTAAATCATTATTTAATCTTGATCTTCACCTTTTATGTTTTATCACTCACGTCATTGTTGTGCAGTTTTTGCACACACGCCCCGCTAAAAGCAGGGACCCTCTTTCGCTTTGATTTTTGGTGTCTTGGCCCTTTGATTTTAAGGTTTTATCTTAGTTTGGCACGAGCCTAAATGTTTATCTTATTTTCCCAAGCAATTCCCCTAAGTTATTCATTGAAAATATTAAGTTTTGGTTGATTTTCGAGTTTTTACCCTGGTTCAGGATCTTCCACCCCGTGCGGATTGTCCCGGATCCTACTCAAACTCTGGCTGAATGCTATGGTTCGGAGATTTCTAGCCTTCACAGAATTCCGCGTGGGTCATATTTTCTAAATTTCGTCCTGTCGTCGGGTTCCTAGATTTTCCTGCTTGTCTTGTCAGCGGTATTAATGTCATTCGTACTTTTGTAGGGAGTATATTGAACCAATTTCTTAAAGAGCTTTATGCCATTATGCTTTATTGTCTATGATTGATTGAGCTGAGGAGTGTATTCTTTGAGCGTTGAATTTGATTTAGGGCACTGGATTTGTGAGTTATTGTCTTTGGTGGAGATTTCATGCGCATTTTCATTGTTGTTCTTTGTTGGATGCCATTAAACTGATATTTGTTACCGCATTTGGTTTCTACTTTTTCAAATGGTACGTATGTGATTTCCTTGCTTTTGATTGATAAATGTAAGCGATGCCTTGGCATTTTTCATTTATTTAGGGTTCAAATTTCTATGGTTTTGAGAGTTTATGCTAGGGTTGCATGATATTGTTTGATTTATGGTCTCCCAAGCAATCTTTGAGCTTATTCATTTCTTTGCATCGTGAGATGGCTTGCTTGTGAGCCGTGAATACCCCTAGTAAAGACCCAGTAGTTGAAATCATTGAATCTTGAGCTTGCTTGTGCGTCAAATGGAAGATCTGTAGGGTTTGATATCTAGGGCATCACCATTTTGCCTTATCTTGCTCTTGAATAGGCCTAGAATTCAAGGAAAACTTGTAGAGGGCCCATATCAAGCTTGTCTCAGGCTTAGATTCTTGAAATTTATGATCGACCCATCAATTTGGGCCAAATCGTGATTGAATGCCGAAGTTCAGGTTTTTCACTCATCTCGGGATTTTTCGGCTTTGGTGGATTTTCCCGATTGTCCTTGTCTCCTTCGTTTTTCCAGAATCTGCTATTTTTTGGAGATTCATCTTCTTCGCAAATTTCCTTCGATTCCGGATTTTCCTAAAATTATATGTTTCCTGATTTTTCTGAAATTTGGCAGAGTGTCTCCTCCTTTGCGGAAATCCGTCCCGTGCATATTTTCCTAGGATTTGATGGAAAATGGAATAACATGACTTGTTAGGGGATTATCCTGCATTCTATGATCAAATTATGCTATTTTAGGATCTCACATGTTGTGTCTTGATTGATAATGATCGAATTAAATTTCTAATAGGTGTTTTCATGTTCATTCCACTGGAATCTATCTGACCCGAAATTCTCCGAAATTCCTCCTTGGCTTGGATTCCATGGGTGGATTTGAAACCCGGATTTTAATATGATCATTCTATATGAGATTTAGTGGCTTTGATTGATTAACCTCAGTTTCATGTGATCTTTATTATGGTTTCCTTTATTGAGTGCAGGCTGAATCGAGTAGGACTGTGGCTAGGAAGGCTAAGGGTGACATAGAGGGATCCTTGATATCTGAAGCAAAGAGAATTAAGTTGGATGTTAAAAGAAAAATATCAGAGAGCAAGATTACCTCTATCTGGTCAGAAGTGATAAACACGAATGTTGGACTATGGGATTATGAGGAATTCAAGGGCAGAATGGCAGTGCAGGATCTTCCTTTGCTGACCAAGAGAATGATGGAATTGGGATTGGCACACGTAGCTAGTTTTCCCTCTACAGTGCAGTGTTACAAATTATTCCTTGAATGTGCTAGACATTATGACAAAGATACTCAAAGGATAATTGGTCCCCAGGGGAGGATCGTGGAAAATCTGAATCATGTCTCCATAGCTCATACTTTTGACATTCCAGATAGATCCCATGTGGTGGCATTCAACATGGAGGTAGCTAGGAAGTACTATGAAGAGGAGACTGTTAAATCACAACTCATTAATTCCTGGCTGGAGAAGCCCAGGTCTCATTATTCTAAACTTCCTAAACAACTATTCAGAGCAAAATTCAAGGAGTATTATAATGCCATCACATTACTTAGCAAGGTAGTTGGACTGAAGAGTGTAGGTATGTTTGAAAGTTGGACGTGCCATGTTATTGTGAGGATGGAACAAGAAAAGATTAACCATCATTGGGTAGGTGTAATAAGTAGAGTGATTCATGAGCAATTGTCCAATGTGTTGCAAACCAAGACCTTCACAATGACCTCGTACTTAGTCTATGCACTTGCAAGATTTCATCCCTACAAGGGACTGAGCACAAGGGGAGTCTTTGGACAAGATTTAATTTATGAGGTTTATCCTCAATTGCACTTGGGAAGCTCGAGCTACAGAAGGGTGAATGATGCATTCACCATGCATATCACCAGATTGCTTCAAGGTGCAGAACACATAAGAATTTCAAATCAAGCCAAGGAGCTCATCAAGAAATATGGGGCTTTGTTCATTCAATTTCCCACCTTCTCATACATAAGGATTGATGGGTGTCAAAGGGCTCCATATCGACTTCCAAGGTATCCCATTGATCACATCTTGCTTTTGGAGGTCACTAGACAGATATGTGATTTTGATGCTATTGTTTAAAGGGTCAAGCATAAGACTGGTTTTGGTGGAGACTTCCTTTTGAGGATAGGCACTGGGGAGGCTTGCCCTTTATTAGTTCAGTTCAGGCTTCAGAAGAGGAGATGAGTGCTCTTAGTTTTTCTTTCCACTCCAAGAGATCTAGATTTGACATAACAGGTGAAGCACAAAAGAGGGCTAGTAGAGAATATAGCCATAAGGTTGATTTAGAAGATTAATGGGCCATTTGCAGTGATGAATGTGAGGTTAGAAAAAAGAAAATTTCTCGGCTTCCAATTGAATCAGTCTGATTGTTCAATGTAAAGGCAGTTCCAGATCAACTTGAAGATGATGGGGACCTAATTCAAGGCCATGCTTATGAGGCAGTTAAGAACAAGCCAATTGGTGAAGTGGATTGGCTAGAAGAAGAAAAGATAGAATTAGGACAGTTAATGGATCCAGTGACCAAGTTTACCAAGATGTGGCTGAAGCATAAAATATGGGAGTTGGAAAAGGAGGGTGTATGATGCACCTTTGATTTGATGGGAGATATGGACCCTCACTCCACTTCCGAGGAATTAACTGAGCAAGATCCCAAGGGTAAAAGCAAGGTGAGCTCCCCTTTCACAATCAAGATCAAGGATATTCAAATAGAGAAGGCTCAAGAAGCTGAAAAATAGAGAAAGCCTATAGCTAAGAAAAGGGGATGTACTTCAAAGACTAAGAGGCCTGAAGTAGAGGAAGCTAGAAAGTAGGATCTTAAGGTTGGTGCTCCTGTGTCTAAAAGGAGGAGAATCATAAGATTGTCACAAAAGGAAGGTTCTAAGGTTGGGGAAGAGGTTAGCACTGTTATCTCTTGAAATTGCACCCTTGTTGAAACTAATGTTCAACACCTCAGTGTAACATTGGAAGACCTCTAAAGATGTGGGTTTCTTGCAGAAAGAGGTCAACCTCTGGAGAAGGCCGGCTTCCTTTGTGTTATCACCTAAACTACTAATTCTTTGAAGGGAAAGGGAGAAGGATAATGCATTAAAATAAAGATTAAATTATAAGGTGATACACCGAATTGATGAGGAATTATGAAATGAAAACAAGATGAACATACACTGGGAAAATTAACTTCAACTGTTTCACATACTCAACACATCTTCTTTTATACTTATGCATCAATCTTAATAGGCTCGATCTACATACACATCTTAGGAAGGAAAGATAAATTTCATGGCTTTAAGGTATGAATGTAGACTTATAAAACATAGTTAAAGACTTGCATAATCAAAAGAGAAATACATAAATGATAGTAGTACAAACATGAACACTAGCTTCCAAGGTAAACTCTATGTTGTATTCCAGATTCTAGTTGAGTTACAAAACATACATTTAGTCGAGAAAGGATTGATAAAAATCACTAACTCTTAAGAGCATATAATCCAAACTCTTTATAAAAAAGGAAAAAATGCCTTATATATAGAAAAAGATCTTGGCCCCCTAGGGCTTACAAAATATCAGTCCCCAGGATAGATCTCTCCTTAGATATTTTGATTGAATTTAATGTTGCACCCTGCATGTCCATGTCGGTGAAGAGTCATTCCCTGGAGAAGCCTTCAAATCTTTCGCAGCTACCGCATTCATTTCTGATCCTCTTGTCCTCCTTAAACCAATTCGGTTGAGCGCTTTGAATGCTCCTGAGCTCATAACAGATACACGTTGCTTTTCATTCCATTGATGTTCTTCATCCTGATCAGACTGCCATGGCTCGCTTTCAGATCACTCTGATTGGTTGGGTATACTCCACGCAGATTCTTCAGGCAGTCAAATGCTCCTCCTATATAATCACATCTCAGTGAGACACTAAAAGTGTCTCACTGATACGATTACGATCATCCACTGTTATCGGCATGACATGAAACCATCGCTAAGAGTTCTTGTCGAGGTCCCAACTTCTTTCCCTGAGCTCGAGCTCCTTTTCCTTTTGGTAAAACACTAAGCCGTCGGCGAGACATCATGATGACTTAACCTTTCTTGGGTGAGACCCCCGGCTTTCAGCAGGACATTACTTGGTCACTAGGACCTCATGACGATGGCTTCAACTCTTGGCGAGCCTCCTTTGTTGTCGGCGAGACATTGGCCTATCGGCCAGACCTCTCGTTGGGCTCCTTATCTTTCGACAATGAGTCTACTTTCTCTTCAATCGGGGAGACATTGTTAGGTTGGTGAGACCTCATGCCGATCCCTTTATCTTTGGGTGAGCATGAAACATTTCAGGGAGACAAGCCTCATTCGCCAAGACCTTATGGCAAATCTACTTTCTATCACCGAGACACCCTCCTGTCGGCCAAACCTCATCCCGACGGCGAGACGCTATGCCGAATATGACCCCCCGGATAGGCCCCTTTGTTTTCTTCGGTGTGACCTTCATCCTTCGGCAAGACATTATGCTGAAGGCAATATTCCTTGCCGAGCTCCATTTCTTTCAGTGGGGTCCCCTTTCTATCGCCGAGACACCTCCCAATCGCCGAGACCTTATGGCGATGAAAACTTGCTTTGCCAATGCTGTTTTATTCACTAAGACTCTTATGGATTGGCAAGACTTATGCCGATATTACCTCATGTCATGAGACATTTTTCCTTCGCCGAAGTTCTCTCTTTTGCCGAGTTGTTCACTAGTCGAGGAGACCTCCCTATAACGGCAAGACCTCATGCTGATGTCAAACTTTCTCGGCGAGGTCCTTTTGTTGTCGACAACACTCCTGCCAAAGGAAACACACATATTGAGGCCCCCTTTGTCTTTAGCAAGACATAATTCCCTCTCCAAGACATCTTAGTAACTCAATCTCCTATGCCGAAAGCTTTAGAGTCGGGGAGACCTTTTGACTTCGGCAAGACCATACAATGAAGCTCGCTTGCTTTTCTGATGCCACCTCCTTTGAGTGAGACCACACCCCATCGATAAGACATGTTGGCGATGATGCCTCCATTCAGCGAGGCCCCTTGTTGGTCAGCGAGACATCATGACGGTCTTGGCGACTTTCTCCTTAAAGGATTTTCATGCTGAACTTTCCTAGGGCAGGCTCTCCAGCTAAGTTCCCTGTGACCTAGCACCAGATGTAGGATTTTTTCCCTTGTTGTGAATGCTCCACTTGGCCTCTCAAAGATCTATCACATGATTATCTTGCTTGATTGAGCTTGCAAGTGAAAATTAGGTAACAAGCACACTTGTGGTAAATGTAGAGAGTTCAAGAGAAAAGACACAAGTGTATACAAGGAAATCAAGGACTCCTATGGATAGTGTGCCAAAGGCAGATCCTCCTTTGGTTATTTCTCATGAGGAGCAGCATGATGATATTCCTTCTTCCCATGAAGCTCAAAATGAACCTGGTGAATCTAAGGAAACTGAGGATCATCAAGACAAGAAGGAGAAGAATTCCATGAGGGTGAGCTTTTCAATGCAGAGGCATAAATAGAAAGAGTAATGCAGTCTCCCTTGGTTGAATATGAGGACTCGCCACTTAGAACTGAAGAGGTCAAATTGCCTCCAAGAGAATAAATATCAGATAAAGTTCCAACACCTGTGCACAGAGAGGGGCACAATGAAGAAAAGGATAAGGCCAAAGAGGGTCCTGGGAGGCAGAAGTTGAATGAAGATATGCCTAAGGATCAGTAGGAGGAAGTAGGATAGAGTGAAGTGCAGTTAGAGTCTGTTGTTCTAGAGTGGCTGGATAAAGAAATAAAGAGAAAGCAAGTTGTGGAGGATACCCCACCCAATTGGGATGAGTTGATGGCTAAGATAGGGAAGGATAAAGGGAAAAAGAAGGCCAGGGTTATCTCCAAAATTGAAAGACATGCAGCGAATAACCAAGTTGTCCACATTTCCACTCCTGCCCTGGATAAGAATAGGGATGATGTAACTACAAAAGATTATAATTTGCTTACCATCAATCTAGGATCCACCTCCATGGAGCAGGACATTGAAGAATATGAGGGTTCTAGGGTGGTCATCCTGGGAAGATTAAGAAATGAGGTCCAAACCAAATAGGAGCTGAAGAAAGAAAATGAAAGACCTAGGAAATGTTTGGAGGATCTGATGAAGCCCTTACAGTCCATTGGTTCCTCGTCCTCTGCTGCAAATATCCTACCCCAAGAGACTATCACTGCGTTGGAAAGAATGAAGGTTGCCACTCTTGCTACAACAAAATTGTTACAAGGGGGTGCAATCCAAAGGAAATGATGCTATCAAGGACATTCTCTCAACTGGAGGAGATGCTATGAGGGCGATAAATTGGTTAAAAGAGGTATTAGCTCAAGATAAGGAAGATACAAACTTCTTGTTGCAGAAAACTAAAATCATCATGGAGTATACCAAGGATAAGATTGTAAGTCATGGAATTCTCCCTTCCTCCAGAGCTGTCGAACCTTGGGAGTGGTTTGAGGCTTTGAAAATTAGGCAAAAGGTTCTGAAGAAGATCTATAAGTAGAGGAGGAAAATTGAAGATACCCTAACTGGTGTTTATAATGGATGCATTGCTTTCTTTGAGATAATGACAGGAAGAAGGAAGATTGCACCTAAGCATATGAGTTTAGAGTAGTTGAGAGGGTGGGGGCAGGATGTTTATGCTCTAGCTGGTGATGATCATATTACTGAACACCAATTAGATGATGTGGCCACCTATATTGCTGTCATTGATAAATATCTAACATATAAGATTGAGTGGGATAAATCGGTGGAATAGTCTAAGGAAAATATTACATCAATTGAAAGCCGACTTAAGGTTTTTCCTTTGCCACCCATCGCTGACCTTGACAAGGTGCTTTTGAAGGTACATGAAATGCTGGATCGAAATAAAGACAAAGGGGAAGGTAGTTAATGCTAGATTACATCGAGATTTGTGCTTCCCTATTATTTTGCATGCATTGGTTCGAGTTGCATTGGAGATCCCAGGCCGACCTGGATGAAGTTCGAGCATTTAATGTAAAGTTTATTTTATTTTGAATTTCTCTTGGCTGACTTGTTTTGTGGCCAATTATTATTGTAAAACATTAGATTGGCCGACATGTTCTGAAGGTCTCTATTAATATGGCATTTTTCCTCATTTGTAAGGGATAGATAGCGATACATAGACAAGTAGACAGATAGCTGATATTGAAGCGAATTAGGTAGAGCAAGAATTAGCAAGTAGTTGTTCTCAAGCAAGTATTGTAATAGAAAATTGGAATTGTTGCTTCAGTGGATAATTTATTGCAAGTAATGTCATTGTGATTTGGTGCCATACTTGTGTTCTTATCTTGCATGGTTCTAGCTATTCTATCTTTAAAATTGCTTTTAGGAGAATTGATATTTTGATATTTAGGATTAGATTTGATTTAATGATGTTTATGGTTTGATGCTTGGAGTGTTGTAGCGATACCTGGTCCATACTTTTTGTAGCTAGCTGACTGTTAGTTGCTTTGCAAAGTTAGCCTGGACCATATATCTATTGTGCTTAGTTCAATTGTGAGGGTTTATTCATTTCAATTGCTTTAGGGTTGTTTCAGATGAATGCTCATGATTTGAAAATATTTAACACCTTAGAAGATTGCACTATTCTTGTAAGAATGTAGATTCATCTGGGTTAAGCAAGGATTAGTTTATGAGGGATTGGTCCATTTCAAGTATTTCATTGTTTGCATTGTTAATCTTAGGAATAGTGTTAGTCTTAGTAATATCTTTAAAACCCTAGTCTTCTGCTATTTCTTTATTATTTTAGTTAGATTTAGGATTGAAGTATCATCATATTGCCAGATTTGATAAATCGAGGATTCATTCTTTGCTTGTAGTAAGGTTCCATTGTGATTACTAGCATTTTCACATTTATCACTGAGTTGTTTATACATTGTCAAGACCTGACATTAGAGACCTTGGGGTTATCTCTTGAGGCTTGCTGATAGAGATTTACCTCTCAAGAGAGATAGGATATTATATTTTGTTTGAGTTTTTGTTATGTAGAAAACATCATCAATAGTCACTACTGACACTAATCTCAATGCATGTCGAATGCTTTAATCTGAATCATCCGTCTATCTCCTAATCTGAGCTTGTCATTCAAACAATCAATTTTCTATAAATTGACCTAACCTTCATCATTGTTACCTCTCCTGAAATCTTATGACTTTTGGAAACAATCAATTGTTTAATCTTCAATATTTTGTTGAATCACTATCATAGGTTATACTTGCATAGAGAAATTTGAGGGAAATTATAATCAAATGACAAAATGGAGAAGGACAATTGAGGTCATACATGGAATTATGTAGATATTGGGTGAGATCATTATGTATTTATGTTTTAGCTTTCTTTGTGCTTTGTTGTTTAGCTTAGTTTACATTCGAGTTTAACTGCATGTTATTGCTTTAACCTGATTTTTTTGCATGATGTTACAGGGTATGTGCAGGATCATCATGGAAAAAACAAGCCCTTAAGTGGCAAAAAATTTAGGAAAATCAGAGTTAGGCAACTTGTCGTAAAAATTTGAATAAGTTATCTTTATTATTTCAAAAATATGTAAGAATAGAATCTGTATAAAATTGAATGTAGTTTCTAAAATACTAGGTTTTTTTTTTAAAAAAAAATCTATTTGGTGAAAATTTGAAATTTCAATGTAGTAGTACTTAAATTTCGGGGAAAAAAAAGTAGGTGTCCGACCACCCTAACCACAATAAAATGATAATATTTTTCATAAGATTTTATATATAAGTAGAGGACTCATGTCTAGATGTGATGCATATTTTTTTGTAATTTTTTTCCAAGTAAATAATTAATTATGAATTTTTATTACAATTTTTTAAAATATAAAACACATATGTTTGACCACCTTAACTTGGTCAAAACTTCATTTTTTAATCCTATAGTATGTGAAGCATAGAATGTGACACATGTTTCAATTTAAAAAAATGTGATATCATTTGAAAGCTATAGATGTTTTCAATCACCTATCAATTGGGACTTTAGTTGTAATTCAAATAGAAAATGAATAATAATTATTAATTAAATTCAAAGTAAAGCATAATTTATATTGGTGGAAATATGAGAATCTCCTTTAAAAACCTTTTTGTTTCATCAATTTTGGGTAAAAAAAAGGTCGCCAGCCACATACCCTACACTTACCCATCATATCGCCATTTTTTGGCCCATCATGATCTTGCACATACCCTACACTTGGATGCATTCTTAGACCTAACTTGGGAAACAAATAGCTATGAGTCACCAATGAATCTCAGTTCTTGATACCATGCTTCTCAGCTAACCTCAGCCCTAGTAGTAGTGCCTCATATTTTGCAACATTATTTGTGCATACAAATAACAAGGAAAATGAAAATTTAAAAGTTCTACCATTTGGATATATGAGTATTACCCCTTCACCTGACCCATCCTTTGAGCATGCTCCATCAAAGTGCATCATCCATAGGTCATTATTATCTTATAATTTCATTATTTCTCTATCTAGGAGTGTAGGTTGCTTGTCACCTTCTTCTAGTAACTCTTCCACTCTAAAATCATCAATTACAATATCAACAAAATGGATTTTTCCTTCTTCAGAAGAAAATTATATCATATGTGAGACCCTAGACTCCCTAACCAACTTGACATCTTTTCCATCGATTTGGAATGTGGCATAAGAAATATTACATTGCATATTGCCTCCCATGGAGGCACTCCATTTCCTTGATAGCAACATCACATAGTTGGGTGGAATTTCCACCACTGTAATTTTTATAGTAAACTTTTTGTCTAGGAATGCAACAAGTTTGTAAGGAAGCTCTTTAATCACCCCAATAATAGGCACCTCCCTAGATTCCATAGCATATAACTTTCCATAAGCACTATCTATTTGGAGTCCCATCTCCTTCATAATCTCTACTGGAATTATGTTTCAAGAAACTCCCAAGTCTATCATGGAGTTCTTCAATAGCTTCCCATCAATTATTAGAGTTACAAAAAATGGATCTACTTGGCTGGGACAAGCTGTAATTGTAGTTCCTAAGTAGATTTGAGGGATCTCAGTGATTACTCCATCTAATTCCTTCTCTTTTAATTTATTTCTACTCACTTTGGGTGGGGGTAGACACCACTTGTTTAGTACAGGTTGTAGCCACAACATTGATAAGGGCGACTGCCTTATGCTTGTGCTCATCAATTTTCATCATCTCCAACAAAGGAACTATGACTTTAACTTGTGACAAAAATTGAAACATGTCTACAGAAATATACTTAGGAATATCAGGAAATGTCATACCTTGTTCATCAACCTTTCCTTTTTGCTGCTCACATTTCTATTCAACCTTTATCTTTTCTTCCTTCTTTCCTTCCTCAATTCTCTAATTATGAGATTTTACCTTAATAGATAGGGAAATGACTTCAATGTCCACCTTGGTTTTGTTAGCCTTCTTAGCCTAGATTTGACTTCCCTTATTGTCCTTGACTTTTTCTCCATCCACCTTAACCCCTAGATTTGATACTTTGTTGTTTGTATTCTATTCTTTAATGAACATACTACCAACCTTTCCTTGATTAGCATTAACAACCCTATTCCTAAGGTTGTAATTGTTTCTTTCTTGTAAAACTAAGGTAGTTGTCACTAGTTTAATCTCATCATTAGATGGCCTTCTGAGAGATATGTCAGGCTCATTAGTTTCCAAAGCACAAACATTGTAATTCTTTTCAATATCTTCATTAGAAAGGACATGTTGCTGACATGCAATTTCCATTTGTATTTGATCATCAATGTCAATCTCATGAGACTTCTCCTCAGAAGAACACTCATCAATAAATTCATATCTACTCATGAGGACATTTATCTCTTCAGTATGATCTTGAGATGGATCATAGTTAATAGGTCTAATCTGTTCTTCTTCCAAAGACTATGCAATTGCACATTGGTGAGGGGAGTATAGCAACTGACATGCCACACACCATGAAATCTCATCAACAAAATTAGCATAATTTTTTTGCAATGGGTCAGGTGGGAATTGATTTTGTATATTTTTCTAGTTATTTTTCACTTGCTTTCCATTGTGCCAATTTGTGTTGTATGGGAAGTATTGTAATCTTGGAGGCTTCTCATTTCTTTAAAATTGGGTTTGCCATTTTATAACCCTTTTTCTTGCTTGGAAAGTCTATAATTTAGATCCTTCATTGAATTAATAATCTTATCCAATTTATCTTCAACTGAAGAGGCCTTCTTTGTCACTCCCTTATCTTATTTAGGGTTCTTTAGAATTTTAACATCATCCCTTCTTCTTTGTCACTTCCTTGAACCATGGGGAGTTGTAGAAGTTCTATAGGAATTATCGGTTGGAACCTTATTTTCTTAGATAACAAGCCTTTTAATACATCATTGTTGGAGGAGGATTCTCTGGAGGACCTTTGTGATTCCACAACTTGCCTTTGTTCTTCTTCATTCTTGCTAGAAAATTCCCCATCTCTTTCTTCTTTGTCTACTCTTTCTTCTTCTACTACTTTTTCTTCTTCTAGTACTTTTTCTTCTTTGTCCCTTTCTTCTTCATTCCTTTCACCTTCATCTTTATCTTTTTCTCCTTCAACTTATACTAGAGGGACAACATCAAGCTTCTCTAGTTTAGCTTCTTCCTCATTCTGTTTCTCTATCTCAGGAGGATCATTTGTAACACCTATTTCTGGAAGGATATCTATATCACATGTTCCCTAAGGAATGTCTTCCTTTACCTCTACAGAATCCTCTTCTCCTAATTTAGGTGCAGAACTGGATGGGAGTGCATGAAAAATACCATATTTCTTAGCCATACCCCTGATGGATTCTATAGTTTCTTTCTTTATTTTCTTTATTTTCCTTCTTTCTTTTTTCATCAAAGTATTTACCCTTTTCTTCATCTAAAACATCTTTGAGCACACCTTCTTCAAGGTTTCCATATCATTTTTGGTTAAAGAATATGCAATTTTCTCAAATGCTTCATTTCTTATCTTTTCTTCCAACTCAACAACCTCTAATATTTTCATCAGGGAATCCCACAATTTCTCAGGTACATTGGACTTAGCATAGTCCCAACTAACTTCTAAAGTAGTTACATACTGGATAATAGCTAAAATCAATGTTTTCATGTCCTCTTTATCAATTTGAGTATAAATTTTTGTTGTAGGCTACAACATATCTTCAAAATGTACTAAGCTATTAACTAATGCCTCTAATCTGAGAGGGGAACTAGGTCTTACTGGTGAGGCTTTTTTTTCTTCTTGGTTCGGAGATGCCTCTTCTGACTTCTTTTCCTTCTTCAAGTCTGGTTTGGTGTGCACATGAACACCAAAATACTGTTCTTCATCTTCTTCTAAGGATGACACATATATATCTTTTAGTTCCAATACTTGCTTCCTGTGAAGCACCTTCAGCAGAGGTAATGTTCCCTTTCTTCTTTCTTATCAATTTAGTGATAGGGTCTTCCTACTCTTCTTCTTTCTCTTTTGTGATATTGAGGTTTTTATCCCTTGTTGCCTTTTCCTTCTTACCTAATCTTTCTAAGGTCTAGTATCGAAGGATTCAAACCTTGTGATCATTAACAGTCATGTATCCAAAGTGACTTTACTTTTAAGGTCTTTGCCTCGTAATAATCAAAGTGATAGAAAATTTCTCCACATAAGCTTCTTGTGTCATCTTCTTCTCTAAGGGTGTGCCTTGTGCAAAAACCAAGGTGTTCATGATTTAAACCCTAATCCACCATGATGGCACCTTTATTTGGGGAAATTAATGTATTGTAACAAGAAATTAATGAAGGTGGTGAATTACAAATGTACTTGGCACCACCTTGAGCATGCAATTGCTTTCACAACACTCTACCTCACACTATACTATTAATTTGCAAGGACATTGAAGGATAAAGATCGATATTGTGGCACACAAAGAAAGGTAAACCTTGAGAAACCAAGAACAAAACTACCAAGGGATTTGAAGTTGCATTCTGAAAACAATCTTATCACCAACAAAACTAGGTATGTTTCAGATAACTAAAATTATGTTAGTCATTTTATGCATGCATGTCTCGAGATAGTGGCATTTCCCCTGAAAATTAAAATGTTGATTGTTTTAAAATTAATTTGACCAAATTGTAGATTGAAAGTTTTATGAATTGTTGAAAATGACTGGTTAAATTTAACCCTAACTCACACACATGGCACATATTTGCTAAAAATGTAGGACACTGGTGAATATGAGCACTTCTGAAACAAGGGCAGAAAATGAGTTTTAGTACGCAAGTCGTACCAGTTGGTGGGATAATTACTAATATCTATTCAGAATGGTTTTTTGATGTCAAATTCATTGTACGGGCCCAATAAGAAAATGCTTCTTAGTGTACCAAGAATGTTATAGCAAGTGGGTTGCATTTAGCAGGAGGTTTCCACCAGCAATGGAGGCCCTTGAATTGGTGGTTGAATGTATTTTAACGTGGTTCACCCAATCTGGGCTACATCCACCAAACTGCAGCCATCCAATGATTTTATTATCTAGTGCAAAAACCTATTACAATCTTGCGAATAATCGTGTTTTTCATTATTCTATAACACCCATCTGAACCCCTTTTTATCAAGCTTAGAAGCTTCCAGATTTTGGGTTCTACAAAATCGGATTTTTCTTTTTTTCGTTGATTTTTCCCTTTTTCAGTGATGACACAAAAAAGTAGGAAGAAAAATTTTCTCAGGGGCTGCTGCCCCCGAACCCCCACCCAAGGCCCAACCTGATCTCGAACCCCGTCAAGGATACATGTTGGGGTGTACAGTATACCATGGGCTATACATTATAGCATGATCAGTTGCCACATACCAATAGAAATGACATGTAAGAGGGAAAAATAAATGTCTTAAATGCCACTTGGCTCAATGCATAAGATGGAATAAATGTCTTGTTGGAAGGACAAAGTCCTCTTGGAAGGATTTCAAATTTGGAGGAATATTCTCTAAAAGATGCCAAGTTGAGAGAAAATAGAGATTTAATAAATTAATTAAATGTATTTTCATGTGCAAGTGGAAAAATCTAGAGGATGGGACATGGATTAGAATTAAATTAATCAAGGTTTAATTAATTTAGTGAGGGATTAGATGATGTGACTAATTGATTTAGATTTATGGGTTGGTTTAAATCAAAAGATGAGAAGAATGTGATTTAGAGACTAATTAAATAAAGATTTTGATTTATTTAATTAAAGGGGATGTAATAAGTTCATATTTGGGACTATTTTAATGTATTTGAAGCATTTGATTAGGTTTTTAGAAGGTCTTATAGTTAAGTTGTCAAATAATGCAAATTTTGGAATTGTTGTAAAAAAAATGCAAAATGCAAAAAAATGTAAGAAGTTGAAAAGTCATTTTGTAAAGGGAAGGTTGTTGGTTGGTTGTAACTGAAGAGGAAAAAAAGATAACTATTTTAAAAACCTTTAAAAATCCTTATGAAGGTGTGGAAGAGAAGAGAACATTGTATCTTGAAGAGATTTTGAATAAAATTACCCTGTTCTCAAGTGTGGTACTGGTCCGTACAATACTTTTGAATTAAGCCTTTTGGGTGTGAGTGTTTGCAAAATGGAAGAAACAGAATTCAAAAGGAATTTATTTGGCTTAATTAAATCAATATTATGGTGTTTAATGTGTGTTAAAGGTTGAACAAGAGTTTGGTGTCTTGAAACCACTTTTTTGGTGTTTTTTTTGTGGCCTTTGTAACCATGTTTCATTGAAGTGAGTTTTGTGAATGTTTGGTGATCAGTCAAAGATCATTGTTTTGTATATTTGAAATCCTTTGAAGCCCACCATGCTCTGCATCAGTTTGGTATCAAAGCTAGTTGATCTAGTGGTTTGTTAAGTGTGTTGGTTGTAGGTGCTTGTCGTCCATCTTAAAGCTGCAAGAAAGAATTGTGAGGTGTGTTGGCTACAAACAAGGAAGAGGTTTGTGATCACTATCCTACAATAGAGATTAAGTTGGGGAGAAGGTGCAAAGAGAGTTACACCACTGAGAGAGAGAGAGAGAGTGGGTAGAGGTACATCTTCCAGGATCTCTTGTTGGGTAGATGGATGGTTTGTTGTGAGAGATTGTGATGAAGCAGTGAGGTAGATGGGTATCCGTATGAGAAAAAGAACCTAAAGAATTCAGCCATTTCAAACTATGGAGATGCTAAAGCATTAGTAAAAAGGTGTATAAAACTAAGAACATAAAGGTATTAGAGGCAGAGAAACTGAAAGAAGAAATGAAGGGAAAAGGTAAGGTGATTCAAGGTGATTGGCAAGAACAACTAGGTGAGTTCAGACATGCAACAAAGGTCAGGAAGAAACCAATTCATAACAAGGTTGATAAAGGTATGTTTGTAGGTGTGAAGAAGTAAGTTTTGATTCAACTCAATCATGAAAGGGACTTGAGGTCTTTTTCAGGCCTAGTGTATGGTGCAGGGCACCATGTGAACTTTATGCCTCCATGAGGTTGTCTTGTAAAATTTGAGTCTTCATTATGTTTTAAATGTAATAAGGTCATATTTGGGACTATTTTAATGTATTTGAAGCATTTGAATTGTGTTTCTAGGATGTCTTATAGTTTGGCTGTCAAATAATGCAAATTTTAGAATTGTTGTCAAAAAAATATAAAATGCAAAAAAATGTAAGAAGTTGAAGTCATTTTGTAAAGGGAAGGTTGTTCATCAGTTCTAACTAAAGGGGAAGCAAAGATAATTGTTTTAAACACCTGTAAAAATCCTTGTGAAGGCATGGAAGAGTAGAGAACATTGTATCTTGAAGAGATTTTGAATAAAAGTACCTTATTTTTGCATATTTAACATTTTTCTTGTTGTTCTCAGGTGTGGTACTAGTCTGTATAGTACTTTTAAGCTTTCTTTTTTATTGAGTTTGATGAATCTTTGAGTTAAATTTCAAACAAACATAGTTTGAGAAAATTTCATTTAGTTTCAAGCCTTTTAGATTCATTTTTCTGAGGGCAGTCTAGAAACCCTCATTTTAAGGGTTTTGAGAATCTAAAAATGAATAAACAGCCATTACACTGATGTAGACCTATATAAATTGGTGGAATGGGTTATTTTAGGTTTCTTTTCAATGCTGGTTGTGTTCGAAAGTGTATGGGAATTCAAGTTACACAAATTTTGTTGCTGCCCTAGTGATTTTTCATCATTTTTGGGCATGAATGCATAGCTACAAGTTGGGATTTGCTACAAATGCAATGTTAAAGAGTTGGAGACTATTTAGAAGTCTTTTTCAAACCTTACTCAATGTGTTTGAGGCATTGGTTAAGTGTTTTAGGGTCTAAAGTTCATAAATCCAATAAACCCCTGTCTAAACTAGTTGAATTAAGCCTCCTTGAAAATGAGACAGTCATTTTTAAGGGAATTCTTTCCAAAAAAACCCCATCTAAGTTTGAAGTATGTTTAAGAAGGCCAAACTGGGTTCTTGAAAATGTATTATTCTTTTTGGAGATTCAATCTAGTCTAAAAGATACACCTGATTTTGTTATTTGGACTCCTTCAAGCAATCAAGCCTTTTGGGTGTGAGTTTTTGGAAAATGGAAGAACTAGCATTCAAAAGGAGTTTATTTGGCTTAGTTCAATCAATATTATGGTGTTTAAGGTGTGGTAAAGGTGCATCAAGAGTTTGGTGTCTTGAAACCACCTTTTTGGTGTTTTTTGTGGCCTTTGTAACCATGTTTCATTGAAGTGAGTTTTGTGAATGTTTGGTGATCAATCAAATATCATTGTTTTGTATCTTTGGAATGCTTTGAAGCCCACCATGCTCTGCATCATTTGTACTATCTTTCTGATAACCATCGAGGCGCATTGGGGCATATAAAATTTTCAAATCTTGATATTAACATTAGATTCTTTGAAACAAAGCAACCAATACTTTGTCTCAAAGAGGCACAAAATGTAGACATGTAAAAATGACCTAACACATATCACACATTCTAAATGACAATTTTTCCATTTATTAGCATCATTATCATTAATATCACTACATTAAACATCATTTACATCAAAACTCTAATTTCCCCTATTATTTGAATAATCTTTAATTATTTAATTAATTCACTATATCATCATTAAATCTAGCTTTATTCCTATTGATTAATTAAATAACACAAATTATTTAATTATGTCACTAATATACCCTATTATCCTAAATCTATTAAATTATTACCACTTAATAATTTAATTAAATCACTTTCCCCCTTCTAAAACTGAATGATTAAATTAATTATTCAACATCATTCAAAAAGGTCAACAAAAAAATACAACTTTATTTGCTAAACTCAAATATGACTTGCACATTCAAACTCTAAATGTTAATTAATTAATTATCCTCACCCCTTTTGTGATTCAACAAATCATGACCACCGATTGCTCACTCTAATTAGCTAATTGATTTATCTATTTCCTAGCTAGCCCATCTATTCTTCAATCCCACTAATGACTTAACTCGATCTCCTCAATCCCACAAATTATGCAATATATTTCCTCTTATTGTGCAATTAACATCCTTAATTGATTCGATCACATAAGTTAACTAAGAAATCTATTTCCTCTCAACATTTATTAACCATTGATCATGATTTTTCATTGTTGTAATCTCAATTGTTTATCTCAAAAAAGGAAATCTATGAAATAACCTTCTACTTTCTCACAAATAATCTAGAATTTACATAGCGAAGCCCTACATAATTACCTCTTGAGTACATTACAAGTTATCAGCACATTCTATTTCACCATCTACACATGTTCTTGAAGCTTTTGCAACAACAAAAATGGAGGATTTGCATTGAATCGAGCAAGCTGACATACAAACATCAATGCAAACATAACTCCAACATGGGATGGTATATGCTTTAATGTTTTGAATTTGATTTGTGTTATCTTAGGATTTCATTATTTGATTTCATAATTTTAGAGCTTCATTTCATGAGTAATGGGTTTAGGGATCCTAATCTTGTTTGAATTAAATTAGTTTTAATTCATATTTTCTTGGTTTTTCATATACTTTTATTCCCCCCCTACGAAACCTATGAATAAAGTGGAGCTACCTATGAATGACTAAGAAGGTGGACAAAGTGAAACCACCTATCAACAAAGCATATTTTCCTATCAAGGAAAATGATAGATTGAACGAAGGGAATGTTGTTTCCCATAAAAAAATGTATCCCCCTATCAATAAAGTGGATCTACCTCTAAAGAGAGGGTATCCACCTATCAAAAGATAGTGACCTGATAGAAAAGGATGACTCAAAAAAAGATAGAAAAAAATTGGGTAGACTAAAGACACTTGCTGGCATCAACAAGAAATCATGCCAGAAAGAACAATCCTAAAAATTAGTCAAGTGGGTGTGTTAACCTATTGTAGGCCCACCAATCGTGAGGCTAATATCTCACGATTAGCAAGGAGAACTTCTCGATCAATATTTGATAGATAGGGACCCAATGGCATAGGCCTAGTATGGAAACAAGATCACCTTTTCCCTTTCTCCAAAGGTCCTGAGACATTCACTAAATAACTCCTACCCCTACTCGGGGAGATACATGGTGAGTAGCTTTGGAAATGATACTATCCCTTGCACTACAATAGGTAATGGTTGAAAGTTCCTAAGCTAGGAAAGTACAAGCTCTCTAGCGTGTCCTCTAAATACCAATAGAGTGCATGAGGCACATCCAAAAACACTAGCCCATTACAAGTGTGGGTCATGAATGATATTTAAGCTAATTCGACCAACCCTGTATTCCTAACTCAAAATCACCCAAGTAGTAGAGCTTTGCTAGACACGCGTGACTAGATTAAGGTACAAATTTCATTCTCCCCCCTTTCTATATCCCATTAGTTCACATGGTTGAGGTCATCCCTTGGGGTGGTGAAATCCCCAAGTAGGCCTCCTAAAGGGTAGGTAATGCTAGGTGTATTTGATCTCTAGGCTCGCACGTAGTGCAAGGAGAGACAATATGTGCAAACTAGCACACCTATGATAACAAATGGAATTGGATTAATTCACAGTTTTTGATCCCTTGATTCATTGAGTGGTGTAAGGGGAGAGCATATGCCAATAGAAAATATCAAACATGAAAAAAAATGTAGATTGACCTTTAACAAAATTGAAGTGTTCCTAATTTAGTGGGAAAAACATACATGATTCTTCATTCGATGTCCTGCAATAAGCACATTAGTAGTTCACCCACCAATCTTGGAAAAATGATGTTGCAAATAGATGAGGAACACTCACAAGCATAGATGAACAAGCTAGAATATTAGCAATAAACTAGTAACAAATTGGAAAATATCGAATGGAAGCATACAATGTATATTACCAGTAGAGGCAGCTATACTTAGAGTGAAGCTACCCTTGAAGGTTGTGTAGCCACCCATCCACGTATCCACCTCTGTAGAGTGAAAATCTACCTATTTTGTGTATCTACTTGTCTAGTTGTGTATCATGTTATCCTCTATAAATCTGCCTCTAAAATTGTTATTGATCGGGAGGGATAAAAGCTGAAGCATATCCACCCTAAAGATGGAAAATTCACCCCTAAAGATGGTGTATCCATCCATGTAGTGGATTTTCCCTTGTGTGAAAAAACTACAACTAAAAAATTTGAAAAACTTGCAAGAAAAATTTAAACAAACTTGTGATGTGGGTCCCACTGGGTGTGCTAGAATGTTTGTAGTGAATTAGTTTTTTAAAATGTGAGGAAATGGCAACAAAACCAAACAAAAACAAAAAAAACAAAGTAACAATCATATTATGTCTAAAAGCTCATACCTTGATCAAAATGAATGAAACAATAGTATGTCGATGAGCTCAATCAGAGGATTTCCCCAATGATGTCAATTTTGATGTGTGCTCTAGCTCGATTTCAGTAGTATAACACAAATATTTTTCTCAAAGTATGTGATTATGATTGTGAATTGTTGAAAATGACTAAATGTAGTCATTTTAGAGGGCTTGAAAGGAATGGATGGTTGAGATGAGATTTTGTAAATCAAGAGTTGAGATGTCTTGAGGCATTCAACCCATATGGTGGTGACAAGTGTCACCATGAGAGAAGGTATGAGAATATTTGGAACTTTACAAGTACCATGGGGGGATGGGGAAAGATCCTCCTCATAAATGGATTTCTTGTCTAATCTCCCTAATTGATTGGAAAGGGAGGTCAAAAGAGATTAAAAATTCCCTTTAAGGCACCTTGGGGGAATAAGGAGGAATTTAAAATTCCTCAAAGCTACCTTGGGAGAAGTAACCCATGTGGGGTTACTTCTACAAAACGAAAAACCATTTAAGGTTGAGTTGGATAGAAAGGGGTGCCATAAATGGCAAGAAGATAAAAGATTAGATTTTTCAAGTGATTAAGGGAGTGGTTAGGTTAGGTGATTAGGATAATGAGGAAGATTAAGGTGTCACTTGCAAAATTTGGAGGATGTGACACCTCATAATCATTGATTAGGTGTGTGGGCATCCAAATGAGGGGATTAGGAAGTGGATTAAGAGTAATTGAGGAATTATGGAGGATGGGACTAGGAGAGAGAAAAGATAGGAATTAAATATTAAATTTATTCATGTGGGATAAATGACTAAATTAAATAAATGGGTGTATTTATTTAATTTAGAGAAGGGATAAAAGGGGTAAAGTATTTAATTAATTAATTAAATACCTTGGGGACTTAGGAGGCTTTATGTAAATGGATAATATTAATTAAATAATAGTAATATTATTTAATTAACATTGCTAAGGGATGATTTTAGATGAAATAGGGATAAATTTGACCAAACATGAGTGGTCAAGTTTAGTTTTCTATAGTATGATGTCATATGGGCCTTGTACCCTCATGGGTACAATCTCCCTCTCAAGCCCTCTCCTTATGCCACTTGGAACAATCCTATGGCTTGATAAATCCCAATCCTTCTCAACCCTTGATCTCTATCAAGCAATCTCAACCCTCCATCCATTCTCAACTAAATCCCATATATCCAACCCTTAATCATTTTGTCAAAGGTCTCAGTCATTTTCATTGGAGCGTCATTATGCTACTAAAATTTCTAGTGAGCACACATCCAATTGAAAATCATGAGAAAATCTACCCAATGGGAGGCTCAATATAGTGCATTTTTTCCAGTCCTATGTTTTTTTGAGATTTTCTTGCCTCATCTAAGTGTTTTTTAGGTTTTATAGAAATTTTCATTCATTTGACACAAATTTCACTACACACATTTCTAGTGAATGACTAAAATTTAACCATATTTTATCCTAGTCACTTCTTTGAAATATTGGGGAATATTCCTATAGAGGAGGAAATTTTCTACTCTTGACTCTCTAAAATGGAAAAGAATCTACAAGGAGCAAATTTTCCTCAACTACCACAAAGGCTAAGCTTAGGTGACAAAGGACATCAAAAGGAATTTTTTACTGTATTTTATGTTCTAAGATAAATTTTGAGAAAGAGATTTTAGGAATTGAAAGAGTAGAATTCTAAGTTATTCTGGACAAGCTAGCTATCCCTTGGATAAAGGACAACAATGTGACACATAGGTATCCCTATGACATGTTGTGGTCTTGTATAGTTTGAAAGTAGAGCTTGCAGACAAACATGTATAAATCCTACTATCTATTCGAGAACTCAAATATGAATGTTTTCTAAACTAACAAAATTATTGAAATGGTAAAAATAACAACAAGAAGAATACTAAACATGCAAGTACTTAAACTAAGAAAAATAAGATGATGAAAGAGAAAAGAGAGAGACAGATTCATGGGAGGTCTAGCACTATGTAGCCTTCTATAATACTCTTCATGAACAATCTGCACACATATAAATAAGGAAACAGGTTGAGGCTATTTCGGATCTTGCCTTAGTCAAACCTCCATTTTTTTTTCCACCTCCATGAATAGCCAAGAAGAAAAGTATAGAAAATAGACAATAGAAAATGTGGAATGAAAAGATAAAAAAGTAGACATGTTAGAATGCAAATATGCTACTAAACAAAAAATGTAAATGCAATTAAAAGAAAGTGTTTACCCTCCCTTCAACAATCTTGTGAATTCAAAGGAGAGTGCAACACTTGAGAGAGCTAAGATGTCAATCTAGAAGCCAAGAAAGTGTAAGAAATCTTGAGAAAAATGGTGTAGAAGTGATATAGAATGAGCTTGAGATTTAGAATGCAAGAATTAGAGTGATAAAATGAAAGATAGAATGAGAGAATGAAAGGAAGAATGGAAGAAATGCATGAAAAGGACCATTTTTGGGCACATCTATGACCATAGAGGTGTTACACTTCATGGGAAGGTGGAAGTGTAGTGTGCCAACAACCACAGACCCAAGAATTTCATTAGGACATTTGCACAACATGCAGAAATCTACATGTTGTAGAATCACCCCCAATAAAAATTTCTCAAAGTCCGCAAGACAAGGGGTCAAGGACAAATTTGAAGGCAAGGAAAAGTGGAATTTACATTATTTTCTTTATTAAACTAAAGGGAGGGTTATGTAATTTGAAATTGCATGGGGTACAATTTTATGACTTTAAATGTTGCCCCCACTTTACTGAGAATATGTACTCTAAACATGTGTGAGATAAAGTAGAAAGAGGTTGAAGAGAATATACAAGACAAAGAGGATGTAGGTCTTAAATTTGGTATATGACATAGATAAGATGAGTAGGACATGAAGAGGACATAGTTCTTCCATCTTGCAAAGCTAGCTACAATCTCACCATAGATATCATAGTTACAAACAAACACATTACACGATAAAGAAAAAAATAGACATGAGACATAGCATGACATAATATAATAAAATAAAATACATCATTGATAGGTATGGCTAGCAAGGATAGAGTCCATATGGTAAGCAAATAGGCTTGTGGCTACTGCATTGCAAGACCGTCATAGAAAAGAAAAGACAATTCTAGTCAAGTTTCCCCCAAGCTAGATGATGAAATCGTAAGACATCAAGACATGAAGATATATTTTTCAATCCTTTTTTTCTTTTGAAAAATAAGTAGATATGATATCCCCCCCTTAGAATGATGTGTACTACAAAAAGGAGAACATTTCATTCTAAGGAGAAGAGAAAGATAAAGAGATGTTATGGCTTGACATACACAGTGAGATGTATTCATGGGATGCTTCCATGTGAGGGTTAACACATATAATACACAACATTGATAAAAATAGAGATGAAGAAATCAAGAGCACCAAGGGATCCAATTATTCAGGGTAAAAAATAATCATAGATATAGATAGATAAATATAGTATAATATGTATGAAATTTCATCACCCCTAAAATAGATTGGAATGGAAGAACACATAAAGAAAAATAAAAATCAAATCGAGTCAACATGGAAGAGGCCTAAATACCTCAACAGTTTGCATTGTTCCCAATGTGAGAGCCAAAATGTATGACACATAGAAGAATGACGAGAAAAATAAAAGAAGTTTTATGATAGATTTTCTCTCCTATATCCAAGTGCCTACAAGAGTATCAAGGGTCCTCCAAGTGAGAGAAAATAAATAAATAAACAAGCATAGTAGAACACAAACAAACACACAAATCTAAGATAAAGATGTAGAAGAGGTACCACTCTAGTTTGACACCTCCAATAGGTCATCTTTCTCCCATTCTAGATCATCAAATGGGGAGGGAAGCTGAGTTTGTAGGGAGGATAGAAAGGGTGGTGCTTGTTGACTAACCTATAGAAAGGGCCAAGGATGAGGCTATCTCAACATCCTCATCAACAAGGTCCTACAAGTTTAACGTTATGCACTTAGTAAAAATAGAAGAAAGAGTGAGAATATCCTCCATCGAGTCAAACATACACTTATTTAGAGTAAAGTGTTGTGATTGAACGGGAGGATGATGAAAAATTGAAGTCATTTTTAACCTCTGAAAGAGTGGTAGGGGGAAACTCCAAGGAAGGAGGTGATGTAATCATCACAAGGATATTACAAGAAAAACTAGAAGAAGATGAAGAAGGTGAAGAAGGTGAAGAAGGCCTCTTACAACCATCATTTGGAATGAATTCATGCTCTAACTTTCACTTAAGTGAAGGATGGGAAGTCCTCACAATACAAGCGGAAGAAGAAGAAGGAATAGAAGCCATAGTAGACACAACCTTTATGTGGGGCATACCAATAGGCTTAGGGAAAGGAGGAAGATCTAGTAAATAAGTAAGTAGAGGTAGCTCCATTGAAGGATCAATGAACACTTGCACCCTTTTAGTGTGAGGCTTATTGGGATCCTCACATGAAGCTAGAAGAAAAATAGAGGCAATGGGAACAAAAGTAGAAATGGAAGTAGAAGTATCTAGACAAGAACAGAAGTAGAGACAAAAAGGATAAGGAGGAACAAGAGGCTCCACCTTGGTCTTTTGTCAGGCTTCACATTCCCAGTCCAATGTTTGTCGTCGACACTTATGCTCATACACAATATGTTTATGCCAACTATGGGCACCAAGAGGAATAACATGAGAAGAATGTAGGGAATCCTAGTCCACTAAAGGAGAAATCTCCATAGCCATTTTCAATAGAAGGGTGCACTCATGGAGGCCCTTTTCCATTAGAGGAATTCTCTTCATAGTTGTTGTCAATGGAAGAGTATAATCTTGAAGAGGAATAGGAGGAGGATCAAAAATAGACACAAAGATATTGTTGGTAGGCCCCTTTCCCTTATCTACCTTGAAGTCAAGTGGGGTAATAGGAGGAGGCTTCGGAGGTCAAGAACCAAGAACAACCCCTTGCATATGATTCAAATTTCCATATAAGGTGGGTCAGGTACCATGGGTAAGACAAGAAGCTAGAACACTTGTGGTTCAGACCTCCATAACATGGGTGCCTTCCTCTTTCTTGTGCTAGGAATAGTAGAAGGAAATGAGGACACCACCAAGGGTTGTGGAGCTATAAAAGAATATATAGAAGAAGGTGAATTCCTAAGGGTGAGAGTTTTCTTGTTCTTAGCCTTCGAAAAGGAAGGCACAAGGGACATATAAAGTTGTTGCACACACAGAGAGGTCTTTAAAGAAATAGCATGCGAGAAAAGAAAAAAATCACCATTAGAGATCAAGCCCCTAGTCTTATACCTAAAGTAGGCCTTGTAGAGAAAGTACCCTCTAGGTGGCAAGGGTCCAATTAGAGCAAGAAAAAAAATGGTCTAAGGAGAATCCCCCACATGACACAAGTGGCTTATATCTAGTGTCCTAGATAGTATACATTGTGCCATCATGAGGAAAAGTCATTTATGGACAATATAGGTGACTAGATTCATGGAGACTAGCCATAGAATGCCTAGCCTTGCCTTGAATAGGTTGGACTTCCTTATCACAAAAAATGAGACTTCTAGAGACTTAGGCTCAATGAGGACTAACAAAGAGATAGATCCAATAGGTGCAACAAAAAGACCATCATGAGTATGGAGTATGGTCTATGAATCATAATATTTCTCCTTGTGTAAATTATTTATGAAAAGGATCTCCTCCATGATCACATTAACTTGATGTGTAGGGTCCACCATAACACCAGTCATGAAATTATCATTGAATAAAGTTGGTATGCACAACAGAGAAGGTTCCTTATTAATAGGTAAGTCATGTGGTGTAAATGTTATATAAAGTGTTTTATCCATATGACCTAAAGGAGGAACATGAGTGAATGAAACCACGTCCACATCCTCAGATGGATTGGGATCAACGATTGAAGAAGAAGCAATTGTGATCAAATCAATAGAATGCAACAAAAAAGGATTTGTGTATGTATGCAACTCTATATTAGGCTTCACTATAGATTTGTTTGAATTTTTATTTTTACCATTAATTTGGATGGTACCATTGTTGATGTGGTCTTGTATAACATGATGAAGATACACACATCGCTTGGTATCATGACCTAATACTCGATGATATTGACAAATTTTTTGTGCATCATACCATTGAGGATAGGGTTTAGATAGAAGTCTTATCTCTAGAAGAGAAATTACACCATATTTTAAGAATATTTGGAGGACATTTTCATACGATTCATACAATTTTTAAAAAATTCTATTTCATCCTATAGAAATTTTATTAGTGGGAATAGACACTGTGTTCCCTACCACTTTATTCTTTTTCAACTCTCTAGAGATAGACATAGTTGATTGAACATCTAGATAGGAGGACAAGGAGGAATCCTTGTACTGAGGAACCATCTATTGATACTCACATAGCACAACACACAAATGAGCAATAAAAGGATATTTCACTAAAAAGAATAAATCTTTCGATGTTGGTAGTAGGTTTCCAATGAACACATGTACATCAGAATCCAATCGGGCATAAGAGATTTGAGAAAACAAATCCTCATAATGGAAAATAAAATTAGTAATTTTTTCATGAGCCCCCTACTTGCATTGAATGAGACCAATGAAGGGGACCTTCAATCTGATGTTTTCCTACATTTTTTGCAAAAAATGATTTACCAATTAATCAAAAGAAAAGATAGAATTATCTAAAAGCAAGAAATACCATTCCAAAGTGGTTTCCTTAAGAGAACATGGAAATAGTTTCAATAACAAAGCATCGTGGTGAAAGAGATTGTACACATGGAATTAAAAGATGAGACATGCATTTATGGATCTCCTTAGCCACTGTAATTTTCAAATTTAGGAATCTCCACCCCTTGAGGAATAGGGCTATTTAGAATTGTAGAAGAGGGGGATTCACTGCTCATGAGTTCTCTTCATTTAGAGATCCTCACAAGGTGAACTACCCTAATCTACCTCAGGAACCAACAACAAGAGTTACAAAATATGAAAGAGTAGGTCACAAATATTTTTTGGAAAAACTAACAATCTCTCAGCCAAAGGATGTCAGCGTAGAAGATAGATGACAATGCGACACACTAGAGTCCTAGAGGTGTGGTGGTGTCTCATACAAACTAGAGAATGAGAATGTCTTAGAAAATAGCAAAGTGAATGCTTCTATCTAATTGCTAAAAACTTACAGAATATTGGGAAATTAACAAAAAGTGATAGAACTGAAATAAAGAAGTAGATATGATAAAGATAAAGAGAGGAAAGGAAATACTTACAACTGTGCAAGTAATGAATCTTCCATCTCGTGAGTGTCTTCAATACCTACACACAAGAGGGAGAGGGAAATTATTGGGGCTGTATAGGGGCATGCCTCAGTCAGATCTCGTTTTGGTGTTCCCACCTCCACGGACAACCAGATAGATAGAGAGAAAATAAGAAATGAATTAAAGAGCACTAAAGCACTACAAAATAGTGTTATGCTACTCAACCAAGTAATAGAGGAGAGGAGTTAAAGCTTACCACCTCCACCAAGAGTGCTCAAGGCTAATGGGGGAAAAAATGAGAGGAACTCAACCCTCTGATGCAATGATGTTTTGTTCCACACTTTCTCTATTGAAGTGGTGGAGTGTTGATGTTGCTGTTGTGAAGTGTAAAGTGTTTGGAGATTGAAGAGATGGTCAAGAAGCTACTTTGAGCTTGTGAGGAGATTGTGGGAAAGATTGTGAAGAGCTAAGAGAAGGCTTAGAGAGAGCTAGAAGATCTCCAAATGGATCATGAAGAGGTGAATTTGAAGACAAAGATGAAGGAAATGGCCATATTCGGGTCAGTCAGCCAAGGAGGGCATTACAAGTCTACCCCCAATGGGAAGTGTAATGCCTATGTAGGCTCTAGATGCAGGAATCTATTAGGGACGTAAGCGCGCCACATAGACGTATGTACATCACACAGGCATCTCCGACAGAAATGCCTCCATGGACACCCAAAACAGGCACCAAGTGGGATGCAAGCAGTGGGTTTAGGTGGAATTAATCCTCCAAACTTGGTTTTCTAAGGTGGATAAAGGAAAAAAGGGGATTTGCACATGGGGTGAAAATTCACTCTTATACAAGAATGGAAAAAGATAAAGGGCCACGATGAAAATATGGTTAAAACATAGGTTGAGAGATAGAAATATCCAATCTTACCAACTGATATTGCATCTGCCCCATATTCTAAAAAAGAGCAATAAGGACAATATTTGTTGACAAAGTATGACTAGTGGAAGCACTAGAGGTAGATATTTTTTGAGTTCCAGATGTAGGAACTTCAAAATTCAAGGGAACTTGGTTCATCCTAATTGAATAAATTTTTTCAGATGTGGTGGTAGCATTATTAGTAGCAATATTGACAGAAGGACCCATGTTGACATATGGATAGACACTCCAAGAATTGGAACATTCAACTGGTGACTAGTAATTTTTTACTAAACATCTCAAGGATTACCCAAGGAAAAAGTGTATTATGGGACATGGGTTTCAACAATATTTGTAATTCCCCAAAGAAACTCTAAACTTCAATGATAAAAAAAAATTCCTTTGACTGTTAAGGAGAGAAGTTGCTTGAGAATAAGAATTCTCTTTTACTAGGAACTCTTCAAACTCTTCAAGTCTCACTTCCAAAGAGTGGATCTGATCAACATGAACCTTGAGACTAGCTTCCTCAGCTAAGGAATGGGAAGAGCTTGAAGGAGAGGCTAGTGAAGTATGCATTTCAACATGACGAGGGGAGAAACTATCAATGAGTCCTATAGAGAAATCTTCAAAATCCAGACATTGATAGGGAGGATTGATCCATCTCCTAGAATCTATATATGTCTTTATAACTCCTTAGTATTTGTTCAAAGGTAGTGGATTGGGTCATGAATATCATAAAAGAATCATAATGCTCTATCCAATACACATCCTGACAAGAGAGAATAATTTTTTCCAAAAAAATATAAAGATAAGAATACGTTCACATCTAGTTCACCAAAATTTAGAGGAGATTTGATACTCCTGAATCTCTAGAACAAACAAGAGTCTATAGGGAGAAAATTGTCATCAACTACCTCAAAGGCTAATCTCAGGTGACAAAGAACGATAAAAGGATGTTTTTACTATATTTCATGTTTTAGGATAGATTTTGAGAAAGGTACTTTAGGAACTAAAAGAGTAGACTTTCAAGGTCTCTAGGACAACCTAGCTAGCACTTAGCCAAAGGATGAAACCACCATGCACAGATGCCCACACGATGTGTTGTGGTCTCATATGATTTGAAAGTAGAGCTTTTAGGAAAAAACACATAGAACCTACTATCTATTTAGGAACTAAAATCCAAATGTTTTCTATACCAACAAAATGTTGGGAATGACAAAAAAAGAAAAGAATACTAAACATGCAAGTATTTAAACTAAAAAAAATAAGATGATGAAAGATAAAAGAGGGAAACAAACTAATAGGAAGTCTAACGCTATGCAACCTTCCACAATGATCCTCATAACTAATTTTCACACATAAAAACAAGGAAAAAGGTTGGGGTTGTTTCAAGGATTGTGTTAGTCAAACCCTTGTTTTTGGGTTTCCACCTCCATTAACAACCAAGAAGACAAGTAGACAAAATAGACAATAGACAATATGAAATGACAAGATAAATAAAGTAGACACATTAGAATACAAATATGCTACTAAAAAAAGATGATAATGAAATTAAAAGAAATTGTTTACCCTTCATTCTACTATCTTGTGAATCCAAAAGAGAGTGCAACACTTGAGAGAGTTAACATGTCAATATAGAAGCCAAGAATGTGAAAGAGAGATTGATAAAAATGGAGTAGAAGTGATGTAGAATGAGCTTAAGAGTTAGAATACAAGAATAAGAGTGATAGAATAAAAAATCAAATGAGAGAATGAAAGAATGGAAGGAAGAATGGAAGAAATGCATACAAAGGACCATTTTCATGTGCATTTGTGACCACAAAGGCATTACACTTTGTGAGCAAGTGAAAGTATAACATCCCAATGGATACAAACCCAAGAATCTTGTTAGGACATTTTCATGGAACATAGACATTTGTGTGTCTTGGAAGTGTCCCTAACAAAAAATTGCTCAAAGATTGAAAACTAAGGGTTCAAGGATGAATTTGAAGGAAAGGAAAAGGGAAATTTGCATTATCATCATTATTAAGCTAAAGGGAGGGTTATGTAATGTGAAATTGCATGAGGTGTAATTTTACAAAATTTCTTTTCCCTAATATAACCATCTTCTTCCAAGTGCTATTTTTAATATTATTTGAAATGATGCTACTTTGTAACACAATATCAAAGAGGGGAAAATTGTAGACACCTAAAATTGACCACTTTCATTTGGTTAATTTACTCCCTAATTCGACCAATTTCTTATCCTCTATATTAATTAAATAAGACCCTATGATTTAATTAGCATTCAATTATATCAACCTCCATCCTAATATATTTCTTCTAATACCCCTAAATCCTAGACTAAAGTAAATAATTACCTTTAATTATTTACCCAAATCCCATTCATCCATTAAAATTGAATAAATAACCATATTTATTTAATGTAATTCTCAAATACCCTTTACTCCAAATGGGACATTTTTCTCTCACCTCATTCCCCATCCTCCAACTCTCCCACTTGCACTAATCCTAATCCTGACCACTTACCTAACCTACCCACTAATCATTTTTGCACACTTAATCCATGATTAAGTGGGTCAACCCTAACCATCACATTAAGTGCATGGCCCTTTGTCTATGTGACATGGTCTTGGTACCATGTTGCATGGCCTTGTACCATCAAGGGTACAATCTCCCTCTTAGCTCTACTTGTGCCACTTGGCACAATCTTATGGCTTGAGAGATCCTAATCCTTCTCAACCCTTGATCTCCATCAAGCAATCTCAAACCTCCATCCATTTTCAACCAAATTCCATATATCCAACCGTTAATAATTTTATCAAATCTCTCTCATTTTCATTAGAGTTCCATTACGCTGACAAAATTTCTAGTGAGAACACATCCAATCGATAATTATTTGAAAATATACTTAATGAGAAGCTCAATATAGTACATTTTTTTATCTGGTCTTATGTTGGTTTGAGCTTTTATTGCCTGATCTAAGTGTTTTTTTACTCTTTCTGTTTGGGTTTTATTGTAATTTTCATTCACTTAACAAAAATTTTACTATACACATTTTTTAGTGAATGACTAAAACTTCACCATCTTTCCTCCTAGTCACTCCTTTGAATAACTGGGGCATCTTCCCTAATCTAACCATCTTCTTCCAAGTGTTATTTTTTAATATTCTTTGAATTTATGTTACTTCATAATGTCATCTCAAAGAGGGGAAAAATGTAGACACTTAAAAATTGACTACTTTTGTTTGGTTAATTTACCCCTAATTCAACCAATTTCATATCCTCTATATTAATTAAATAATAACCTATTATTTAATTAATATTAAATTATATCAATCTTTATCCTAATCTACTTCTTTTAATATCCTTAAATCCTAGCTTAAAGTAAATAATTACCTTAATTATTTACCCCTATCCCATTCATCCATTAAATTTAATAGATACCCTTATTTATTTAATTTAATCCTTAAATATTGTTTCCTCCAAATGGGAATTAAATCTAATTATTTAATTCCCATTTTTCTCTCACCTCATGCCCCATCCTCCAACTCTCCCACTTGCACTAATCCTAATCCTAACCACTCACCTAACCTACCCACTAAGCATTTTCATACACTTAATCTATGATTAAGTGGGTCAACTGTAACCATCACATCAAGCACATGGCCCTTTATACATGTGACATGGCCTTGGTACCATTTCACATGGCCCTTGTACCATCAAGGGTACAGTCTTCCTATCAATCCCTCTCCTTGTGCTACTTGGCATAATATTGTGGCTTGAGAGATCTCAATCCTTCTCAACTCTTGATCTCCATCAAGCAATCTCAACCCTCCATCTATTTTTAACTAAATCCAATGTATCCAACCCTTAATACTTTTATCAAAGATATCACTCATTATCATTGGTGAGTTGCTATGCTATCAATATTTCTAGTGAACACACATTAAATAAAAAATCATAGGAAAATCTACTCAATGAGAGGATCAACATAGTATGTTTTCATCTAGTCCTATGTTGGTTTATTTTTTTCTTTCCTTATCTAAGTGCTATTTGGGTTTTATTGCAATTTCCATTCAATTTGACAAGGAAAATCCATTAGCTCCTTCATCCACATTTGCATCCTATCCCCCATCCACATATTCCTATTATCTATCACTTACATATCCCTCTTATCCAATATCCATACCTCCATCTTCTCCCCAAGTTATATCTCATCCCCAATCTTCACACAATAACACTATCACCTTCATTCGCCATACCATAATCCCACAAATAATATCCCAATGCATAATCAAAATACTTCAATCCATGATCATAATCCTCCATCTACTCCTAATGTTTGCTCCTATCTTAATCCACCATCCACTTCCTTCTACCTCAATCCACCATCCACATCCTCCTATCTCACTCCACCTTCCACTCCCTCATACCTTAATCCTCCCTCCAATCCATCATATTTCCATCCTCCATCTAATCTTGATGCCCCCACTAATCATAACCCCCCACATACTCTTACTCCTCCATTCATTCCAAACCCAACCTATAATCCTAATTTTCCAATCCATAATCCTAATCATCCCACTACTCCCACTCTTCCATCTACCCATAATACTCCACCTAATCCTAAAATATACAAGTATATCATTATGAATGTCATCCAAGGACTCCTATTAAAGAATTCATCATCAAATCAACATCCAAGAGTTATAGAGTCATTTTCCGCCACTCCAACATGTATGGTCCTCAGTGATGAGGCTCTTCTCCATCTAGAACTTATCATTCCTTTTCCCACCCCTAACACCATCCAAACCATTGAAATTTTTGGACCCATCGAATCCATTCCATCCCCATCTCCTACTCCTAGCATTATCCAACCCATCAAAACCATCCAACTCCTACCACCATCTCGTACCCCTAGCATTAACCAAGTCCACTCCTCCCATGTACTTCATGAATCCTCCATCCTTTTATCCACCCCATCTAAGGAGTCCATTGAACACTCTTAAAATATCACACCACTCACACAAGTTGAAGCATTCCAAGAACTTGTTCCAAAGAATTTCTTATCATCTCCTCATCCAAATAAAGGTCCTAACATCCTACCTAATACTTCTCATGATCCCTTCGCATCCCCTCATTTGCATATAAATCCTACCATCCCATATACTCCATCTCATGATCCTTTATCACCTTTATCATTGTAGTATCATGATGGGCCAAAGAAGACTCTTAAGTGGCAATGAAAATAAAGAAAAATAGACTTAAGCAGCTTCACATAAGAATTTGAATAGGTTATTAGCATAATTTCAAAATTATGTAGGAATAGAATTTGTAGAAATTTGAATTTGGTTTGTAAGCTACTAGGCCTTTTTTGGAATAAAGTAATTTTATTTGGTGGAAATTTAAAATTTCATTGCAGTAGTACATTAAAATTTGAAAAAAATAAAATGTAGGTGTTTGTTCAATGCTATTGATGATAAAAAATAAATATAATTTTTGAATCTTTCAATATAATTAGAGGACACATGCCTAGACGTGATGCATATTTTTTTAATAATTTTTTACAAGTTAATAATTAGTTGTGATTTTTCTAGTAGGAATTATTAAAAATATTAAAAACCATTTTTTTGGCCACCCTAACTTGGTCAAAAAAATTATGAAATTCATTTTTTAAAAATTAAATAGCTTGTGAAGCATAACTTTTTATCCATCTTTGAGATAAAAATATGTATAACTATTTAAAATTTATTGATGTCTTTCAATCATTTTATCAATTAGGACTTTACACATAATGCATGTAGAAAATCAATAATAATTATCTATTAAATTCAAAATAAAGTATATCTTATATTGGTAGAATACTAACAATTTGTTGAATAAACCCTTTTAATTTTATCAAATTTGGATAAAAAAGTCATCAACACGAAAGGTAAAGTTGAAAAAACCATTGCAACCCCTGTAAACATGATATGGATGTTGAATTTTCAGGTTGGATACCTCCAAGCCATATCCCAAAGCAATACAAAGGAAAAATAGATATCCATTCTTAACAGATATCTAATATTTAAAGAAATAAATATCTATTTTTACTTATAAGAAACAAATATCCATTTCTTAAAGTTAAGAAAGGGATATCCATTTTAAAAAATAAAAATATTAATGTATATAAGTATCACTATAGATTTAAATTTAACATGTTATAATATTAATATTAATATATATTTAAAATATTAATATATATAATATAATATATGATAAATTAATATATAATAGGAAATATTAATATTAATATATAATTTACATTATATTTAATATAAATATTTAATGTTATATTATATATAATAATATAATATATTATAAAAAAATATTTGATGGAAAGGATATTCATTTATTTTAATTAGAACTATTGATATCTACAAATCTCCCTATAGATTAAAATATAACAATCAAAATTTATTACTATCTTAACCAGATAGAACATTCAAAGCACAAGTACACAACCACAACACCAAATTTATGTGGAAAACCCAACAAGGGAAAAACCACGGCGAGAAAGCTATTTGGAGCTTACAAAAAATGAAACAAGATTTACAACACAATTTTATGGCTTCAACTAAATGAAGTTTACAACTCCTTGTGAACACGACACTTACAGAAATAGGTTATAGCCTCAACATATAATCTTTGATGAATTTTGGTGACCAGTAGCCACCACAACACCTCTACTGCCTCTGGATCACTTCCTTCTACACTCCACTCACACACTTATACCTTCAATTCACTACCTTTAGCATTCACTAATACACTTCTACTTTTGGCTCACCACCTTCAACACTCACCTCACACTCTTCTATCTTTGAATCAATGTGTTTAGTATTCACTCATACACTTCTACTTTTATCTCACTACCTTCATCACTCACTTAAACACTTCTTCACACATTCACACTCATTCTTCTACCTTCAATAGACTACTTTCAACATATACATTGAACACTCAACTCATAACATGACTGCATTAATCACACACTTGACCCTTCATTTATACCTTCTACAAGCTTCAAAAAGTTTCTCCTTGTCTACTAAAATAAAATGTATGATATGGAACATGTAAAAGTAAATTGAATGTGGTCCAAGCTAGGAGATAAGTAGGACGTATTTTACATTTGCACACAATCCCATTCTGGTGCATGCCATAAAAACTTGGTACTTAACCCTTCAAATATTAACTCTAAACTACAAGAAGTACTGGAGAGACTAGATAACACCATGCAAATCACAATACAAGAACTAAATTATTTTCAACAACATTTCCATGCCATCCCTTTACCACTTCACTCAAAATTAAGCTAGCATAGGAAAACAAACACATAACTAGTATCTCCTACATACTAAACACAAATTTGAGATTGAACATTGAAAACCCAACTTGTGGTACACCAAATCATCTAAAACATGAAATGAGGAAACAAATAGACACATTGAGCTTATCCTCCAAACTGCAAGACCCAAAAATCAAATATAGAGAAATGCAAAGAATTTATATGAACCTTCTTGACTACAACAACACAATCTTCACTCTAATAGCTCTAGAAACAACTTCTATAAATTTTATGCTCTAAAATTAGAAACAAACATACAATAAATCTACATTAGCTAAACTTCCAAACCGCAAGGCAATATCTTCAAATATAAAGGAATACAAAGCATTCTTCAAAGCCTTTTAGTACAACTTCCTAAGCCACTGTCTGCATGAAAAAATTCCATGCTTTCTTTCATAGCTTATGTGATGCTTTACAACAAGAGACAATGAGTACAATATTCAAAACATTATTCACCTATATATGAGTAACAAGAAATATAGGACAATTGTTATAGCAATCTCATGACATCCATCATCATAACCAACACTTTTGAACAACATACTAATTGCATCACATTTCACCTTCCACATACTAATACTCAGTAGTCATTAGAGATGACACCAACAACAATCTCCATTACATTGACATCAATGAAAATATTCTATAATATATACTTCATGTATATATATATTTCTTAAAATGATTAATGAGTATACTAGAAATATATGATACCAATATAGTAGGAAATAATTGTTATTAATTTATAATATACATATATTTTCAATATGATATACATGTTACATACCATCTATATATGTTAATGAATATAATATATTATGTAAGAAAAATTGGTTTTGATGGGATGGAGCTATGTAAGTGATTTTTAAATGGTTTATAGAAAAAATTCAGGAAGATTCAAGAGTAAATATATACATTCTCTCATCTCATATTTTCCATGATATTCTCACCACACCTCCTCCACCCTTCCTCATCTCCTCTCACCTACCCTCTCTACCCTCTCCCTTCTGTCTCTCACACACACTTAGAGGCTTCTCATGCACTGCCCTCTTGGCTCCTCACATCCATTCCTCTCCCATGCCCTCCCTCCCTCCCACGCCTCCCTCTCCTCATTCCTCTCTATCTCTGCATTGAACCATCTCCCTCTCTACTCCACCTTTTCCCCTCTAATCCATTCCACCCCCACCTCTATTTTCCTACCTACCTATCCCTTATTCCCAACCCCTCTCCCCCTCTCTACTTCTGTCTCCCACCCACCCTCCCTCTAATTTCATCTACCTCTCTTTATCTCTAGCCTTCCTCTCTTTCTCTCACATACCTCTATCCTTCCCACCCTACTGCACTTCATGTTCCATCCTTCCCTCTCTCTCTCTCTCTCTCTCTCTCTCTCTCTCTCTCTCTCTCTCCCTCCATCTCTCCCTCACAAACACACAACCTCTCTACACCTACCCCTCCCTCCCTCCCTAACTCTCTCTATACATATCCGTCCCACACTACCACTCCTTATATCCCTCCTTCCATCTTTCTCTCCTTGCCTCTAACCCTCCCACCCTATGACTACATATCTCACTCCTTCCCTCTCTCTCCCTCCTTCACACAAAACCTATCTCCACATACCCCTCCCTCTCTCCCTAACTCCTCTTTATAGCTACCTCTCCTACTCCTCGCCTCTCTTTCTATCTCCCCTCCTTCCCCTGATAGGAACGAGAGGGGTTGGATTGAGATAACCACCAACCTCACCATGGAGTTCCCAAGTCTTGAGAACTCCTAAGGTGTTATTTTTTTTCACCCTACAACCTATAGGTCCTCTACCTTTGTGGAACCCCTAGTTCACTTTAACAACCCTGCTATCATTCCAAATTTGCTGCTGCTAAACATTCTTGGTGCTTATTTTCCAGTTTGTTGCCTCCAAAGAGTTCTTGGTGTTTTTCCTCATCTTCTCCATCTAGTCCTTAATCCCTCTAAAGACTAGTCAACCACTAAATCCTCCTAACAACATTGCAAGGGTGTGCATAGGTTTTATTTCCTTCAAACCAATCTAGGAATGCTCACTTTCCAAGCTCCAAACTCTATTCTCCTATCACTTTCCTTAAACCCTAGCTTAGGGTTTGGAAAGGCTACAAGAAATAGGCCTTTTTCCTCAAGAAAAGTGTTTATTACTCCTCCCTGCTACAAAAATGCCACAATCATAGAGAAGGAACCCTGGCTAAATCTTGGAGCACTACAAGATTTTCATAGTTTTAGCACTTCTTAGGCTTTACACAGGGCTATCGCTATTTTACAACAAACTAGGGCTTCTAAGACCCTTTCTTGGACTGAACATTTTTAGTTTATAGCCTCCAAATGACAAATCTAAAGTTCTGCACACGTTCCAACCCTGGTGAAGATTCCTACAAACACCTCTTACTCTATTTTATCAGACACTTTACACCCCTACCACGTTTTGGTAAATGCAAAGAATTGTCTTTTCCCAACCGGGCACCTTTGGTCTCGCCTAGGAAAAGACCTTAAGCTTGCTCTTAGACTTCCTAATGCTTCCTACCATTAAACTATGTACAAAAGAGGAGCTTTGCCACATTCCTAACGATTCCATGATTGCTGGGACAGGAAGAATGCGGCCTAAGTCTCCATTATTACCACTTTCAGACAAAACAGAAATAAGAGACAAAAACCAAAGAATGTACAAGAACAATAAAAGCGTTGGATTTTATAATTAACACACCACTAGTCTAATACAAGGAGCTTTTCTACGCTCTAGACAAATCAACAAAAACTTAACATTAATCCTCTACTTGTTGTTTCCAATGCAAGAACAGAAAATCTATAATTTTCACATCAAAAAGGAAAAAAAGCGTTGTTCCTCTTCTTTTTCACAAAAACTGCCAATACAAAAAGCCTCTAACCCCCTCAAAAACTCGAGAGATTTCTTTACATCTTGAGAAAGCCGCAGGTTTAGCAAGCCGCTCAAAAATGACCAAACAATGCACGTTTGAAAACACACTGTGTTTTGCAAACAGACCCAGAATCTTAGGAATCAACCCCCCAAAGATTCCTAACTTATTCAAATTTAAACTAAAGCTTCAAAAAGGTCCCTTTACACCTTATCAATGGTGTTTTAGACCCTAAATAACAACAACAAAAAGATTAAAAACAATACATTAAAATTATGCTTGTATTTTAGGTGCTCCTGCACCATTCTCCCCCTCTCAGCACAAAGACTAAGAACTGGAAGCTGGTATCAGTTTCAGGTCAATTCCAAGCTTCTTGAATTGATCCTCTTGTACCCATATAGCCTCTGAGTCAGGTTTGCTCTTCCACTTGATAAGGTGCTCCATGTATACCTTATTCCTTGTTGCTTTCTTCACCCTGGACTCCAAGACCTTCTCTGCCTGAGCTTTCTCTTGAATTGGAAGGGGTATATTGCTGATATCTTTAAAGATTTCCTGATTGTTTTGAACTTCATCATTGACTGTACCCTTGTACCTAATCAAATCAGCAACGTTGAAAACTGGAGATATACCCAAATCCGATGGAAGTTCCACCTTGTATGCATTCTTTCCATACTTAGCTATCACCTTGCATGGTCCTACCCATTTCATTTGCAATTTGGTGGACATCCCCTTCTGTAATCTGGATTTTTTGAGGTGAACCATCACATAATCACCCACCTGGAACTGCACATCTCTTCTTGTCTCATCAACTTTGTCCTTCAACTTTTGTGTTGCTGCTGTGATTGTTTTCTTAACCTGCTCATGAATCTCCTTCATGGTTTGAGTGAAGTCTTCTGCATGTCCACTCCTATTCTCCATTGTTTCAAGGTCTCTGAGCTCACAAACTCCTCGTGGATGCATCCCATACACAACTTCAAATGGGCTTTTTCCTGTAGTTCTGTTCACACTATCATTGTATGCATATTCAGCTTGGGAAATCACCATATCCCAGGTCTGTCCATATTCCTTTGTCAAGCACCTCAATAGGTTACCTAACACTCTGTTAACCACCTCGGTTTGACCATCGGTCTGAGGATGGTAAGCTGATCCAAATGATAAATTAGTTCCCAATTTTCTCCATAATGTTTTCCAAAAATGACTCATGAATTTCACATCCCTGTCAGAAACAATACTCAATGGCAATCCATGGATTCTCACAACTTCCCTGAAAAAGAGATGGGCAACATAGCTTGCATCGTGTGTAGTCTTGCAAGGAATAAAGTGACTCATCTTGCTAAATCTGTCCACAACTACAAAAACACTATCAAAACTAGATTTAGTCTTGGGAAGACCCACCACAAAATCCATACTCACACACTCCCATGGCCTGTTCGGAATAGGCAAAGGTTGATATAACCCAGCATTGCTAGCTCCCCCTTTTGCTTTCATGCAAACAACACATTGTTCAACATACTTTCTGACATCTCGTGCTAACTTAGGCCAATAGTAAAACCTTTGTACCAGCTCTAAAGTTTTGTTAATACCAAAATGCCCACTAAGACTGCCATTGTGTTTCTCTTGGATCAAATTTTCCCTCATTGATCCTCTTGGGACACACAACAGATTACCCTTGAATAACAACCCATTTTGCAATGTATACTCAGCATATTGACTGTGAAAATGATTTGAAAAGTCTGAACATACCTTGTAGGCTTCAGAAAATTCTTCATCATCACCATAGAGATCTTTAAAACTTTCCAATCCAATGCTTTTCAGCTGTATCTCTTGGACTATCAACATCCTCCTGCTTAATGCATCTGCCACTTTGTTTTGCTGTCCCTTCTTGTGCTTAATGGTAAATGTAAAGGCTTGAATGTACTCCATCCATTTCAAGTGTCTATTGCTTAACTTCTTGTGGGTGTTGATGTAACTAAGTGCTTGGTTATCTGTGAAAACCACAAACTCTTTGGGCAATAAATAATGCCTCCATTTCCTAAGGGACTGCACTAAAGCATAAAGTTCCAGATCATAGGTGGAGTATTTTTGCTTGGCTTCATTAAGTTTTTCACTGAAGAAGGCTATAGGCCTACCTTCTTGACTAAGGACACCTCCTACTGCTACTCCACTTGCATCACACTCAACTGTAAACAATTTATCAAAACTAGGCAACAAAAGTATAGGTTGGGTTGCTACCTCTTGTTTCAGCTTTTCAAACCCTTTATCAGCCTCTAGTGTCCATTTAAACTTTGTTTTCTGACCACCCTTGATTGTATCTAACACTGGTGCACATATACCACTAAAATTCCTTATAAACTTCCTATAAAACTGAGCCAAGCCATGAAAACTTCTTACCTCAGTTGCTGTGGTTGGTGTAGGCTAGTTTAGGATGGTTTCCAATTCTACTTGGGATCCATCTTGTTCCTTGGGGATACCACAAAGTCATAGGGATACACAAGCCTTTGTTTTGAAGAATCCCACACTTTCAAGGTTGATTAAGTTAAATCGTTTTTCTTGCAACCTTTTGAGTACTATCTTCTACATGCTTCTGTAAATGTTCTCTCAAGTATCTTTTATTGAAATCAGATATCATCCAAGTAGACTACTAAGCAAAATTCTTAGTCTCACTGCTGCAAATGCAAAGTGGTTTCGGGAGGAGTTTTCCACTGGCCTTTCAGCTCCTAAAAGCGGTCTTCCATTCATCACCCTCCTTAATTCCGATTTGGTGATACCCGCTCTTAAGATCTAGCTTAGTATAGAATTTTGCACCTCCAAGGCAATCCATTAAATCTTCAATCCTAGGTATTGGAAATCTATACCTAATTGTGATCCTATTAATTGCTCTAGAATCAATGCAAAGTCTCCATTTACCTCCTTTTTTTGTTGCCAAAACAACTGGGACAGCACATGGACTAATACTCTTTTGGATCAGACCTTGATTTAGCAACTCTTCCACTTGTCTTGCCACCTCTTTGTTCTGCTCAGGGGTCAGTTTGTATGCTGCTTTGTTAGGCAATGAGGCTCCAGGTATGAAGTCAATTTGATGACTTATTGCTCTCTTGGGTGGTAGAGTGGATGGTGTTCCATCACTCACAATGCTCTTGTATTTGTTAAGCAAGTTTTGGACTGCTGCTAGTAACACTGTCCTTTCAGCCTTTTCCTCTTCTTTGGGCTGCATCATGATCACATACCCTTCATTCCCTTGATGTAGATCCTTGATGAACTCCTTGCCACTACTCAACATAATGTTTGGAACCTTGGATTGCCCTTCATCTTCCTCAATCAACGATTGCAGCTTGAAGGTTCTTCCATCCTTCGTGAATTCTATGGTATTCTCCTTCCCATGATATACAACACCTCTATCATATTTCCATGGCCTGCCAAGAAGAAGATGGCATGCATCCATGGGTAGCACATCACAAATCAGCTTGTCTTTGTAGCCTCCTATTGAAAATTCCACTGTAACCTACTCATTCACTAAGACACTCTACCCTTTATTCAACCATGTGACTTTATAGGGATTGGCATGAGGTACCTTCTGCAATTTTAACTTATTTACTACCTCCTCAGAGATGATATTGTCCGTAGAACCAAAATATACAATGACCTTGCACACCTTTCCTAATATCTTGCACCTTTCTCTAAACAAAGCTCTCCTTTGCTTGGGTTCTTCCTTGACCGGTTATCTGATCAACACTCTACTAAACATTAGACTTTCACCTACTTCTAATTCTATATGATTGATCTTAGGTGTCTTTACACTCACGGTGTCCTCTTGTGCATAAGCTACTCTTTTCTCATTGCTAGATGAAGCTTTCTCTGGGCACCTATAAGCTGGATGGCCTAGCTGATTATAGTTCTAACATTTCATGGTGGAAAAGTAAGAGTTACTTCTGCCTACTCCTCTACCTCTATTTGAACCTCCTTGAGGTCCTCTTCCTCTATTAAATCCTCCTCTTGATGAGGTTTCACCTCCACATCTCGATAGCTTGGATTCTCCTTAGCTTCTTGGTCCTTTGCCTCTTCCTTGGTAACCTCCGGCTATCCTCTTTGATCCTACGCCTCTTCCTCTCGCCCTTAGAGGGACCCCAGTCATGCTTCCTTTTATTCCTCTCTTCAATCTGTAGCTAAATGATAGCATTGGTGGGTGTCTTGGGGCTGAGCAAAGCCATCTCTTCCTGTATATTCCACTTCAAACCATTGAGGTATCTAGCCACTTTTAGGCTCTCATCTTCTGCCACATTTGATCTCAAACAAAGCTTTCTGAAACTCTTCAGTGTAAGTGCTGACATCTTGATCTTTTTGTCTTAAACTCTGCCTCTTCTTGTGGAGTTGGATCTCATAGTCATCTGGCATATAGGCTTCTTTCACTTTAGCAACCATTCCTTTCTAGGTTGATATGGGCTGCTTGCCTTCTTTCTCCCTTTCAGTCTGGACAAATTTCCACCATGTTAAAGCTGATCCTCTCAACCTTGATTTTGCAACCTTCACCTTCTGTGCTTCTGTAACTCCATCACATTCGAAGTGATTCTCCATTCCATCTATCCAGTCCAAGACCAAATCAGGATCCATCTTTCCATGGAATAGTGGTACACCCTCAAGTCCTTTTCCACTTAGGGCTTTTAATGCCTTTAAGAAAGGCTCCTCCTCGAGAACAGGGTCAGGTTCAGGGACTTTGTCTTCCTCTGCAACCTCTTCTTCTTTTGGCACTTTTCCTTCCAATTTCACCTTGTTCAGTGCTGCTTCAAGCTATTCTATTCTTTCCTTTAGAGATTTGTTATCCTCTTCTTGCTCTTCAACCATCTTGGCTAACTGTGCATTTGTCACCATCTTGGGCGGTTCACTTGATTCAACTTCCTCTGACATATAAGCTACTGCTTTCCCAAATCTTTCACTGCTCTGATACCAATCTGATATAACAAGGGTTGGATTAAGATAATCACAATCTTAATGCTTTGGGTCTCTGTTGGACAATCCCTTGGTGTTTCACTCCACCACTCAACCTATAGGTCCTAAAAGTGAATAGGCACCCCTGGTCAGTTGCCAACCCTACTATCAATTCTAGCTTGCTGCTGCTAAACAGTTCTTGGTGCTTATTTTCCAGTTTGCTGCCTCCAAAGAGTTCTTGGTGTTTTTCTTATTCACTCAATCTAGCCCTTATTTCTGATAAAGACTAGTAAGCCTCTAACTTCTTCCCAATTTGCATACAAGGGTGTGCATGGGTTTTCAAGGCCTTAAAACAGTCAATAGAAGGTTCTTGCACAATCACAAAACTCAATTCTTCCATCGCTTTTCTCATACCCTAGGTTAGGGTTTTAGGAGGGCTACTAGGATTAGGCCTCCTCACACAAGTAAAACACTTATCACTCCTCTCTTTCACCTTCTCAAGTCAAGCTTGCTTCAGTCACCCTTGTTCAAATCTAGAACACTAACAGATTTCCAGAGTCTTGGACTATTTGCTGTCCGTACAGATAGTGTACCCTATTCTTGCAAGAACTAGGGTTTTCCTTGGTGCTTTCTTGGAGTGTTCAACTTGTTTTAACCTCCAAAAGATTAAACCAAAAGCTCTGCTCTCTTGTCTACCACTGAGAAGGTCTCTGCAATCCCTGCACATTATGCATTGTCAAATATACAACACCCCTGCCATGCTTTAACAGTGTAAAGATTGTCTTTTCCAAGCCGAGTACCTATAGTCTCGCCTAGGAAAAGACATTGGCCATGCTCCAAGAACTTCTAACATTCCCTACTACTAACCTATGTATAGATAAGGATCTTGGCCACCTTCCCAACGTTCCCATGCTTGCTGGCATAGAAAAAACGTGGCCTAAGACCCCATTTTCACTAATTTTAGACAAAACAGAAATAAGAAAAAAAAACCAGAGAACATACAAAAATAGTAAAAGCGATGGACTTTCTAACTAATACGCCACTAAAATGATATAAAGAGCTTCTCTACAAATTGGACAAGTCAACAAATACTTAACATCAATCCTCTACTTGCTGATTCTAACACAGAAACATAAAATCTGTAATTTTCACATCAAAAAGGAAAAAAAAACGTTGTTCCTCTTCTTTTTTACAAAAACTGCCAATACCAAAAAGCATCCAACCCCTCAACAAGTCGAGATATTTCTTTCACATCATGAGAAAATGGTTAGGTTTTCTGTTTCGGCTCAAAAATGACAAAACAAATCACGTTTGAAAACACACTGTGTTTTGCAAACATAACCAAAATCCTAGGAATCAAGCACACCGAAATTCCCAAATTATTCAAATTTAATCCTAAGCTCTAAAAAGGTCCCTTTACACCTTATCAATGGTGTTTTAGACCTTACATAACAAAAACAAAAAGATTAAAAACAATACATTAAAATTATGCTTGTATTTTGGGTGCTCCTGCACTAGAAAGCTTTGAGAGGACAACAAGCTATCAAGGGGGTCATTCCCCATATATTTAGCACTAAGGATACTAGTCTAGAGTCATTCTTTCCTTGAATCATGTACCAAGCCATTTTGGTTAGCAATGCCTTAAGATTAAATTTCTTTAATCTTCTAATCCCCAACCCTCCTAACCTCTTTGGGGAAAACACTTTTTCCCAACTAACTAGATCAATCCTCAATATTTCTTCTTTCCTAGTCTAAAAGAAGGTCCTTTGGATTTGTTCAATCCTCCTCATAATGAAATCTAACATCTTTAACAAGGATAAGTAATAGACCAAAAAAATTTGGAGAGAAGACATCAGAAGCTAGAGCTTAGTAACTTGACTGAGAAATTTTCCATTATAGCTAGCGAGCTTACTTTGGATTCTCTCAACAATGTCATTCTAGAAGGAATTAGGTGGTCTCTTTGAACTAAGTGGAGACCTAGATAAAAAATAAGAATATCCACTTCTTGAAATCCCAAGATTCTTATGATCCTATCCTTAACTTTCTAAGTGGTGTTAAAAAAATAAATCTTACTCTTGTTATAATTTATCAATTGGCCTCAAGCTTCAATATACCTATTAAGAACTTCCATCCAATTTGTTTCTTCCATAATAGAGGTAGCCCCAGATAGAATTGTTTCATCAATTAATTGTTGGTGAGTCGCCAAAGCCAAGGAAGAAGCAACATGAATCCCTTGAAGGTAGCCACGATCAATAATTGTTAGAGATTTTGACCCAAAAATTTAGCAACAATTATAAAAAGATAAGGAGATAGGTGGTAGCCTTGTCTCAAACCTTTGACATAATAAAAATGACTTGTAGGGACACCATTAAGAAGAATAAAATAACTAGTGATAAGAACACACTTCTTGATTAATCTAAGAAATTTCCCACTAATTCCATTTTTTTCCAAAACAACAAATAAAAAGTTCCAAGAAACCTTATCATAAAATTTTGAAATATCTAACTTAAACATCATACTCAAATTCTTAGAATGATCCATAAAATTAATTAATTTATGTGAAACAATAGTCACACCAAGAATCTATCTTCCAACCACAAAACCTTTCTGATTTCTAGAGATCAATTTATGTAGCATGGGATTTAGCCTATTAACCATAGTTTTAGAAAAAAAATTGTAATCAGTATTACAAATATAGATAGGGTGATAGTTAGACATGGAGGTGGCATCATGCTTCTTAAGAACAAGAACAATGAAAATAAAATTTAGTTGACAAAAAATTCTACCAACTCTAAAGAAGTCCCTATCAGCTAGAAGGAGATCATTGCAAATGATATCAAAGAAATCTTGAAAGAAGGCCAGGGGGAAGTCATCCAGGCCAAGGGATTTAAAGGAACCAAAGAAGAAAACAACCATTTTAATCTCTTGGATAGAAACCTTATTTTCTAGAGACTTAAGATCCTCCTGATGAACCACCCTTTGGATAACCTCCATAAGGGAATCTAGACCATGTGGAGGAGGGTCCTGATGTCTTCCATCATTTTTGAAGAATGAGATAGCCTCATCTTCCAAATCCTCATCTTTGGTGAGAAGATCCCCATTTTCTATTACTAGAGAATAGATCATGTTTCTTCTTATATGCTTTAACGCCGATTGATGGAAGAATTTCATATTTATATCCCCTTCACTTAGCCATTGCACTCTAGATTTTTCTTTCTAGAATATCTCTTCATTTCTAGCAACAAAAATATATTAATTGCTTAATTCCATTTCTCTAGATGAGGTTTCCTTATCAATGGCACACACTTCCATCATCTCTTGAATTGACTTAGGCTCAAGGAGGACATTTTTCATAATTTGAAATATATTTTCAAACGTAATTTTGTTCCTGCCTTAAACATTAAACCAAATTATTTTTAGTTTTTGAGCCACTCAAAACATTAGATTCCCTCAAAAAAGGAAGGTTCCACCAAATCTTAATAAGATTTTTAAATTCTAGGTGAAGATTCCACATAATCTCATATCTAGAGGGAAAGGGGCCCAAATTTCATTTTTCCTCCTAATTTAAAACAAGAGCACTATGATCAAAAGTAGATATAGGAAAAGAAGATAATTGTAATTTGGCTAAGATATCCTAATCCCTAGAGATCATAACTTTTTCTAGCTTAGCCTGTATATGATCTTGTCTAGTTCAACCAAGTAAATTAGGAGCTTGAAATCTCTACATCTAGAAGATCTTCAATAGAGATAAAATTAGCAAAGCCCAACATACTGTGAGAGAAATCATCAATCCCACCAAGATTCTCTGAAGGATAGAGATGGGTGTTAAATGTCCCCTATAAGAATCCACTTCACATTCTAGTTGTTAGAAAGGATCACCAAAAAGGAATCCCATAATATATTTCTAGTAGCTCTAGTAGTAGGGGCATAAACATTGATAAGGTTCCACTTCACACTAGTTCTACCATCTTCAAAGGCTATATCTAAGTAATTACCATTTTTTTAGCTTTCCTTTTCAGATAGCCTATCCAAGTTCCAAAGAGTGGCAATCCCTCTAAAAGCACCATCTGCATCACAAACACAATAATGTGCCTTTGGCCATACAAATTTAATCATTTTATCAAAAATTTCCTTCATTTTAGTTTCCTTAATTAAGAGAATATCAATCTTCAGATCAATAATAGATCACTCAAGAATATGTTTCTTAAGAGGACTATTCAGTCACCTAATGTTCTATGATAAAATCTTCATTAAAACTAATAAAAGTAAATAGAAAAACACTTTCTTGTCTTGAGGGAAGGGGGCTTCCTGATCATTTTTTTGTTTTAGTTCCATTCGAGAGACCCTCCAAGGTCCTCTATTTTTGTGATGCAATATTTTTGGCTACTTCCCTTAATCTTGCATCCTTTTTGTTTGCTCTGACCACTTTTATATCATTCCCAACATCCATTTTCTTCTTTTTCTTACATTTACTACTTACTTAAGTTTAGGGGTCTTCATTAACCTCACCCATCAAGGGATAGGTAGGGGATAGCTCTATGAAACTCAAAAATAGCTAGTGATTCTTGCATTTCAAATGCACAGAATCTTGAGGAGAAAAATAATCCTTCATCAAGTAAACACATAATTTTAGACCTTTATCTGAATTTGAGAAATTAGAAGAAGAATGAGGAACTCCATCCTTAGTAGAAAAAAACCCAGGGTCATCATGACTCATGGGAGTGTGAAGGGGGACACCAATATTCAAGACATAACCATCTTCCTTTGGTTCATTTCTAACCTCCATAATCTTTCTTGAAGAATTTGTCCCAAACCCCACAGGATTTAGAGAATCCATTCCACTGGTTGGAGGCTTGTTTTGACCAACACTGCTAATAGGTGGATCAGGGACATCAACCTCCTTGTCTTTGTGGGAAGGATATTTCTTAGAAGTATTACTAGGGTATGTGTAGGATCTTGATGGGCGAAAAAGTGGTGATATGATGGGTATGTGTAGGGTGTGTGGCTAATGACATTTTATTTTACCCAAAATTGATGAAACAAAAAGGGTTTATAAAGGAGATTCCTATCTTTTCACCAATATAAATTATGATTTACTTTGAATTTAATAAATTATTATTATTATTTTCTATTTGAATTATGACTAAAGTCTGATTGATAGAGTGATTGAAAAATGTCTATAACTTTCAAGATATCACATTTTCCGAATTTGAAACATGTGTCACATTCTATGGTTTGCATGCTATAGGATTAAAAATGAATTTCATAAAAATTTTTGACCAAGTTAAGGTGGTTAGACATACAAGTTTTATATTTTTAAAAGTTGTAATAAAAAATCATAATTTATTATTTGCTTGGAAAAAAATTACAAAAAAATGAATCACATTGGGACATGAGTCCTATACTTATATTTAAAATCTTATCAAAATATATTATCATTTTATTTTTGGGTTAGGGTGGAACAGACACCCTTATTTTTCCTTGAAATTTAAGTACTAGCATTGAAATTTCAAATTTTCACCAAATATTTTTTTTTCTTTTTTAAAAAAAGTAGTTTTTAAACTACAAATTTGCTACAGATTCTCTGTTTTTTTCAATATAGATGATTTATTTTTTTATATCAAGTTGCCTAACTCTGATTTTTTTAAATTTTTCGCCACTTAAGGGCCTTTTTTTCCATGATGATCTTGCACATACCCACTAAGATGCCTAAATTTTTGGTAGAGATGACAATATATCCTAGTATTCTCATACTCCAAAACTTGATTTTGGGAGCTGAACTTGGACTTCAAGGTAATAGAATAAGGAAGGACACTGTTAACAACAACGTTAACATAAATCCTAGTAAAGACCAGCCTAGACCTTTGAGAAGTTACTTTGTGAACATAACAAGAAGAATTTCAAAGGATTTTGCAATCCCCTGAAACACCTTATGGTTCCAAAACTCAAGAGGGAGACCATGAAGCCTTACCCATGTAGGAGAATCAAAACACAAATTTATTGAAGGTTCTAAACCTAGCTTCCATTTACACAAAGCCATACAATTCTTGAAGTTCTTGACAAATTCCTAGGGGCCACCTATAAGGACAATGATTAAATATTCCTGGTTGTGAAAGATAAAAAGGAAAAGACTCTTTTACATATAACTCACACCAACTTCTCCTTTAAGAGTCCAAACATAGGCTATTCACTTACATACCTGGTCTATATTAGGGTTGAAGGATAAAATTATCCCAACCAATGATATTTGGATACTTAAAATAGATTCATCCATGATTTTGTTTAGAATAAACACTTATGGTCCTTCCATCATGTAGCACTCCTTTGAATCAAAGGTGGAGAAAAGAACCCTCTTAGATGGAGAAATTTTTCCCACTAGTTTGTCCACGTATGACTCATGATTCCCTCTCAGAATAGGAGAATCTTGGGCTCATGATGAATATTGACAATACCATCAACCTGAGACACATCATCCACTATAAAAGCTTTTGAACTTTAGGAACAAACAGTTAGAGTCGAGACACGTACATTGAAACTTTTGAAAAAGGATAAATTCCTAAAAGGGGACACCAATTGGGGGCCCCACCCATCTTCACCACGGCTGAAGCAATAGAACAAAAAATTGAAATTCAAAATGTGCAAACAATGGCAACAGTCTATCATATATTGTTATTTGTAAGAAGATGGAGTAATACATAGATTACAGTTACTTGTAGAGATGTTAATTCTTGCATAATATATAAGATATATATAATATTTTACATTATTATTTTTCTTTTTCTTCAACTTTACTATGTAAAAAATTTACTCTAAGAAATAAAAAATAATTTTGTTGCACTAGTCATGTCTCCATTTTTTGTATTCTTTATTTACAAGTTAAGGAAAGCTTATCAGTTTGATAGTCCTTAATTGGTCTATAAGATCCTACTCATCATTAATATTTAATTCACCATAAGCCACTACAATATGTAAAGGGTAATGATCTATAATAATAGTATCATATGGGAATTTTATAGACCTAGGTGAAATCTCAATATTTTCCTTAATATCAATAGGGTATAACATTAAAGTAATTGTTTGAGATTAAAGATGTTAATTCAATTTCATATTTCATCAATCCATTTGTAATATATCTTTATATATATGGTGTATGTACTAAATTTAAAATTATATTTTATCTTGAGTAAATTTAAATGTTAATAAGCTTTATGATACAATTTATTGTCCTTTTTATATCATCCTAGGTGTAGGAGGAAGAATATGATTATTGGGTTACAAAAATAGTTAATTTTACATGAAATATGTTTAGGCCAAGTTAGATCAAGTTCAAAATTCAAGCAAAATATTTGGTCCAAGGTGAATCAATTACAATGTGAATTATGTACAAGAATTTTAACTTATGTAGGAAAATAAGGGAAATATATTTCCTATATTGGCCTCATGAATGGCTAATGTCTTAATAGGATGAGTATATATGTTGCATAGGGAGACATATAAAAAATCCTATACTATATAACATATAAAGATTATGTGAAGACAAATTATGAATATCTAAATATATTGAATAAGAATATGTATAGGGAAGTCCATTTATTATCATTAATCACACTAGGTAAAGGAAATAATCAATGAAATTGTGTGCCCACTTAGTCAATGAACTATAAGGAATAGATTCCAAATAAAACTATTTCAATACATCATCAATTATGCCATTATGAATATGATCTTGCTCTAAAAGTAGGAATGCATAAAAATGTAAAGATGCAAATAATCTAAACAATTAAATGCATAGTGCATGAATTCCTCACTAAGAGTAACAAGGTCACTATTCAATGAAGTGAAAATTAAAGGATCATGAAGAATATTGATACTACTAATGTGAGATGCTAAGGGAATATCATGATTATAAAAATTATCATTATGTATAAAGATAATTAAACATACACATCCATTAGATTTTTCTTGTCATAAGACACAACATAAAAAGAAAATGAATCCAAGGATATGGGAATATCACGAGGTAGGATGGGAAAAAACATGTGTAATCAATCAAACGCCATTATCACATTAATCATCATCCTTAGACATGTCAAATTAGTATAGGATGAAAGTAGATAATTCATAATTTCATAGACCAAAAAATACGTATGATCATCATAAATCATAGTGGAATAAGAAGACAAGGTTTTTAGGAAAGAGGAAAATACATCCATCATATGGATATAACCATGAGGGCATATACATAGATAGATAAAAATCTTAACAAATATAACATGTATATGATATGAATAAAAAATTGAAAGAATAAATCTTAAGACCAAATCCTAAGCAATGTAAGATCAAATGGGTTCACCAAATGAAATGAAATATTTTTAGCACTTTTTAGAATTATCTACACAAATAAATCAACTAGTTAAATTTACAAACACTCACTTTAGATAAATGATATGCAAGTATAATTTCTTTTTTACTAACTTTTTTATGTGATTCATCTTAGTAATTTTTTGTCAAGCTTGCACTATCCATATGCTCCAATGGACTAGAAATCACCTAATTGATAATTCTACTCAAGTTGAACTTCTCATATTGGTTGAAACATGTAATTGTATCTTTGAACATATCTCTAGTTTCTTAAAAGATTGAGTTTACTACCAATAATTTGAGATGGGATTATACTATTAAACAATGTTGGAACTTCTTATGCTATAAGGTGAATGAGACTAACTTCCCACCATATGCCTCAATCAATCCCTCCATATATTCAATGATTCTAGCAACTCTACATACATGCAAAGTAGTATTTAAATGCCTATTAATATTTATATGAATAAAGATATGAATTTTGTGCTACAATATATGATCTTTTAATGATTATAAGATGAATAAATGTTCTCTTCCTTAATTCCCCATGATTATTAAATGACATGAGTTTCTTAACCTTTAATACAACACCACAACATGTAAATTTTAATATGTGATAGTATTGATTAATAACTTGTTGAAATTCACTTCGCTTGTACCTAATATTAAATCTGATCTTAATAATTTAGAAGTTATTTTTGAAGCTTTGATCTTAAATCAAATTTAAGATAACTACTAAAAGATTGAAACATAAAATGTAAAAATTAGATTCAAATCCTTGAAATATGTAAGAATGAATACAATAAAGACAAAATTAAAACATTAACTATCACATAAAAATAAATGATAAATACTAAATCGTTTTATTTGAAAAATAAATAAAAAACAAACGAATAAAAACATATTAAAAGTACACTTTTCAACATTCGATTACAGTTTAATTATCACCCCATTTCATTTTCAAGGTGGTATTTTCATAAATTTCCCCTCGAATTTCGAAAGGTATTCGAACTGCAATTGCTGTTGAAATTCAGAAAATTTTAAAAATAGTCATGAGGAAAAAACTGTCTCAGTGTGAAGTGTTTTGGATCATTTTTATTGTTGGCGGAAAAGGAGTTCAAATTTCCTCAGAGAAGTACATTTTTGACGCTGATTTCCATCTCAGCCTAAATCTCGGCGGAATATGTCGCAGCAATCTTTGAATATTCATTTCGACCATTAATTTAATATCGATTTTTATAGCCAATTCAATTCAGAATAATGGGAGGTAGGCAGAAAATTGAAATGACTGAGTCAGTATTTCAGAAAGACTGATAGTGCACAGAAATTGTGGCTTGCCTTTGTTGTTCACATTGCCATCTCTGACTAAAAAATTCTCGCACGTTGCGGAATTAAATGGTTTCTAGAAACAATCGTATTTTTAAAGTAAAATACTTTTCATTCAAGTTTTAATCCACGATAGGATTAGGAATTTCTACACTTAAATTTAATGGCATTCGTTTTCCTGGTTACAAAGATTATTTAAATGGTTAAGAACATTTTGCGGAAAGAAAATTAATTCAAAATGCATTATCTATATGGTTGCACAATGATATTTATGGAATTATTGGTTTTTTTTTGTTTTTCAAATCTAAAAATTTAATGTTTGTTTTACATTTTGATCCTTACATAAAAGTATTGTAGACATTCAGAATTTGAAATCTATGTAGAAAGTGCAGTTTGTTGTATAAATTCTGACTGAATATGTATAATTAATTATCTTAAATCTATTTAAATGAAATTATTAGTTGATTATATTTTAATAATATATCTTAATATTTACTAAATTATTTAAGATATTCTTATGTACTTGTACACAAAATTCGCTGGTCCATTTTTCCTTTGGTCTTTAATCAGATATATATATATATATATATATATATATATATATATATATATATATATATATATATATATATAATTTTGTCTGGCTTTCATTACTTTGAAATGAATGAAAGTAATATTTTATGTTTGTTAATCATTTTTTCACATTGCTTATTAGACTATTGCTGATTCCTTATTGTAATTTCCTTTGTGCACTAGTGTATAAATACTATTCTCACACAAGTATTCTTAGCATAAATCACTCTCACTAGAAACTTATACATAGTTTTACTCTATATGGAAAACATTAATCAAAATTTAAATGTATAAATCCAAATTTTTATGTAGAGTCAAACAAATGTTGACATAAATGAAGCTCATGATTCTATTTATTCATGTTAATATTTTATGTCAAGTTCACCATCAAGTAAAATTCACCACCAACAATTGAAAAATTAACTGAATTAATATTTTTTAATATATATTTCGATAACTTTGAATTTTTTTAATTTATTGACAATTTTATATTTTAATTATTTTTATGTTTATTTTGATATGAATGTTTTTAACATGATAATATATAAAAATTGATTAATTTTTGTGTAAGGTTAATGCTGTGGCGGTGAATTGTTGGTGGTGAATTTTACTTGGCGGTGAATTTTCCGTCGGTAAATTGTTGGTGGTGAATTTTCCTAGATCCACTTTGTACAATAGATAACATTTTTTTGTAAACATCTCTTTATATCAAAGTTATGAATTAAATACCACTAATACAATTGGAAGCTTCTATAAGTTATTTTCCCCAACACAAATGAAAGACAATAGAGCTTTGCATATGAGATTATGGTATCAGATACAAAATCAACTTTGCATACATGATTCAATTATCACTTGAAAATATAATTATTAGTTAATTAAGTTCTTTCCAACTATTCTAATAAACTATCTATGTTGTAGAAACCATAGGAATATCGTGCAAATCATAGGATGAAATATTTGGTGCCAAATACATACTAGAATAAAATTTGTATATTCCTTTAAACACTTAATAAAAATGACCTACAAAAACTAAAGGTTTAAAATTATTTAAAGACAAGATTAATCTTTAATTATCTTTCTTAGGTGATAATTATTGTAATTTCTTGAGAGACTAAATACAAACTTCTTAAAAAATCTAATATTTCGAGTGTCTAACCTTTAAGGTGTCTAGGAAGTAATATTTTTACTACAAATCTACTCAATATTATACACATCATTATCATCAATCAACATATTATCTGTAGAGAAGGGGGATTCACTACTCATGAGCGTCTTTATTCTCAAGAGAATCCCAAGGGGTGAACTACCCTAAACTAACTCAGGGAACAAAGCGAGAGTTTGAAAATTAGAATGAGTAGGTCACAAACGTATTTTAGAAAAACTAACAAGTTTATATCCAAAGGACAACACCATAACGAGCTGGAGTCCCAAATGCATGCTAGAGTCTCGTACGGATAGAAAACTAAGAATGTCTCAGAAAACATAAAGGGACTACTTCTACTCTTACTACTTAGAAATCTTGGAATGTGAGAAAGTAAAAAAGAATAATAGAGCTAAAATAAAGTAAACTAAACTAAGTAGAATGTAAATGTTAGAACTAAAGAAGATAGAAAGAGAAAATGCTCATAATGACCCAAGTGATGAAGCCTCCAACAAGCATATATCTTCAACACATGCACACACATGATTGAGGGAAAAATGTTGGGGTTGTAAAGGGGTTTACCTTAGTCAAACCCTTGTTTTGGTGTTCCCACCTCCATGGACAACCAGATAGAGAAAGTGAACAAAGTAAGCAAATATGGAGTGACAAGAAATCCCCACTCAAAGAGGAGAACCTATATCATGAGATAGATAGCTAGACTACAAGACTTGAGGAAGCCAAGGAGAGAGATAAAGTTGTGAGAGCCAAGAGAGTTGAAAAGAGTGTTGTTAGAACTTGAAAGATCGAGTGTTGTAAAAATTTGTAAAGAGTTGTGCAAGCAAGAGAGTAAGAGAAGAGAGTGTGTCCAAGAGGGAGCAATCAAGAGAGAGAGAGAGACAAATGGATTAAAAAGATAGCTTTTAATGAAAGAATAAGGGGAAAAGAAGCTTCTCGATCCATTACAAGGAATCTCAGGTCATTACCACCAACAAAGGTAAGTGACAAGTGGCAAACATGTTCAGAAATGGTCCTTCAAATGTTGAAATGTCACATGTTGCTAGCATGATGCACAAATATTTGCATGGCATGCTAGTGTCGAGACACATCATGCTACAAAACAATAAGAATGGGAAAAGAATAATATTTGATGCAAAGATGGCACGTGAGGGTAGCTAGGTCTTGAGAATCCTGAGAAGGGAAAAAGGCTAATGTAGGGGCTAAAATGAGCCTACACAAATGCTATGGGAGTGGACACTAAAGCAGCCACAAGAATGTATGTGAAATTGCAAGGGGTATAATTTTACAACGTTACGTTTTCCCCCCACTTTAGTGGGCATATGAGTCTACAATAACATGCATTGTAAAGGAAATCTTCTAAACTTAAATAACATCATTATGCCAAAAGGATACTATAGAGGAAGCAGATAAATCTTCGAACCAAAGAAGCATGCCCTTAGGCTAAAGACCTACAAAACAAACACATTAGAAAAGAAAGACCCACACAAGACAACATTGTTAGAACATGAAAAGTCATTACATCATGGGGTTAGAACATAAAAACATATCCATATAGGCACCTAACTAACTAACAAGATTTGAGTCAGCAAAGTGAAAGAGACCTCGATGTAAATGGTTGTCTCAGTACTATGCGTTGTCCCCAAATTAAGAAATAACATATATAAGGATTCTAAAATGAATAGAAGAATGTAAGGAATAATTGCTTCAAGACAAGAATGCACCAAAAATTCAGGGAAGCAACCAATATCGAAAAGAGAAGGAGCATATACTTAAGATGAAGATGATGTAGATCTTCGATCTGCTATACACAATTGAGAAGAAAGAGAATTTAAGAGAGAGATGGAGAAGATAGGAAGAAATAAAAATTCTAAGAGAGATGGATCCATAGGTTCTCGAACCCAAGGAGAATTCAAAAAATGAGCCATAGATCTGTAGACCTACAGAAGGTGAACAAAAGGTTCTGTAAGTACTCTCTCCTATAGAGTTGAACAAGCTACACTAAAGACTCACAAACAAATGGTGAATAGATCCTGCAGGATGAAAGCACTTTACAATTCCTTAGACTTGTAAAGAATGAACAGCAGGTGCTCTCTCTTGAGGGAAGCCTAACGTAGGGGATTCAACAAAGTTAGATTGGGACCTTATAGGTGCGCAATCCTATAAAGTTGATTGAAAAGGAACTTCATATGCGCACCTACAAAGTAACATGTTAATCCATAGACTAAACATGTTAGGCAAGCTTGATGCAAAGGAGCCCTACAGGTTCTTGGTCCTCCAGGGCAAGACTAATAAGAGAAACCTGTGGCTACTACAAGTTGTGCATTACAGGATAGTCACAAAAAAGATAGGTCTAGTAAGGCTACCCCCAAGCTAGATGCCAAGATATCATTTGAGAGAAAATCTTTCACAGGAGTCCCTCAAGAACCCTTCAAAAGAAAAGGGGTCCACTAAAGGGACACTTCATTTGAAAGACATAGAGAAGAGAGAGGGTCCTTAGAAGGACACACATCTCTAGGATGAGTTATAACTTCCCCCAACATATAGGGGAGGAGAACCATGCGAGATACTTAGAACATACATGATGGAGGTAGACCTTGATATCATTTGTTATTTGAAGAAGAGGCAATTGCATCAACAAATAAATGAGTGATGACACTTGAATCAAGAAGTTGTATTTTATCCTTCAAGGCCTTACATTCACCAGTGGAATGGCCAAGCACTCGATGGTATGCACAAAAGAATATTTTTCTTTATCATGGTTTTGAGATTTCCTACATGTAGGAGAAGGAAGAGTAATCAAGTGAGCTTTTAGAAGCCTCAAAAAATATACTATTTCTTAGATAAAAAATGAGGAGCATGAAGCAACCCTTTCTCTTATGAGGA